>CM022951.1:42347477-42545663 GCA_012931725.1 Litsea cubeba | reverse complement strand
GCGTCACTGGCAGAAGGGGCTTCAACTGGTACCTCAGCCGAAGCAGGGGCAGAGGAGGCATCACCTTGAGGCACAGCCGGGGCATCGCTCGAGACCGGGGCAACGGGAGCGTCGTCAGCAGCAGGAGCAACTGCAGGAGCTTCAACTGGGGAACTTTCGGCTGCAGGAGCGGAGCTCGGCTCAAGAGCCGGGTCCGAGTACTTCGGCAGGTCCCGGTAGACAGGGTGATCTTCGGGGACCCCCGCACGTCTCAGTGCGGCCAGGCATCCTTCCTCGAACAGGATGGCGGTGATCTCCTCCACCTGCTTCTCATATAGCTCGGTGGCGTGATCCACCCCATCCTTGAAGGCGGACTAGGCCTCGGACAGAAGAGAAGCCTTCTCTTTCTCCAGCTCGGCGTTCGCCGTCTTCAATTTCGCTGTTTCGGCTCGCCCAGCCAGCACTTCCCCGCGCAGCCTCGTCCCCTCAGCCGTCAATTCAGCCTTTAATCTGGCCAACTCCGACTCCAGCTCGGCGGTCTTCTTGTTCCTTGCCCAGACCTCGCCCTTCAGCTGGTTGGTCTTCGCCGTAAGTTCGGCGACACCAGCCAGAGCCGACGCCAGCCGAGCAGCCTCCTCAGCGCTGGCCTTCTTCATCCCCTCCATTCCCGCCTGCAGCTCCTCCAGCTCCTTCTTCAGCTTTTCCCTCTCGGACTCCAGCTGAGTGACCCGTGCAGCGTTCCTATCACTCCGCCCCACCACGGTCAGGAGCCTCTGCACGTTCTGCAAATGGAGGAAGATGAGTCAAGCTGGGGCAGTCGAGCCAAATTACTTGGAAGGAAAACACTGAAAGCACTTACCAGGAGGTTAGCCTGAATCGCCTGAGGACCATCAGGCTCTCGTTATCGAACCTCTCCTGCGTCTCCATATCCCGCGGCAGAGCGCAGACCTTGGCGAGAGCCCCGATGACATCGGCGTTCCCCAGCAGCCGATCCTCGACGTTCAGAGGCTTACCGGGCTGCGTTTCCATCCTCGGCCTCCATGGCGCTGGGGCAGTTCGGGGTCCGAGGACGACCCGGATCCTTGCCCCGCCAAGATGGTGTGCTCGCGAGTCGTCCCGCCGGACGGCCTGCCTGCCGGCACGCTCTTCTCAGCTGGTGCACTCTTCTCAGCCGATGCACTCTTTTCAGTTGGAGCCTTGACTCCGGGGGCCCGCGCAGGGGCTTTGCCCTTCGGAGGCTGTTCGGCCCCCAAGTCCTTCTCCCCCGCCTTGGACTTCTTCCTGGGCGGGGACCCCTCCCTCGGGCGCTCCGGCGAGCGTCGCCGAACTCCCGCATTCGAAGCAGGAGCAGGAGCAGAAGCAGGAGCGGAAGCAGGAGCGGAAGTGTCGCCAGCACCTCCCGAGCTCGAAGCTGCTCGGGTGCTGGCAGAAGATGGCGTCGCAGAGGAAGAAGACCCCCGCCTGAACTTGGCCGCTATATCCTTGATGACTGGTTCCCTCGACCTTCCCGCCATGTCTTCTTCCTGATCAGAAGAGTAAGCGTCCACTATCTGCCTCAGGTTCGGCGGCTCCGAACTGGAAGTGGACGCCTCGGACCCAGACGCAGCTCGTCTAGCGGCCGGATCGTTCAAGGGGATCCCAGCAGGTACAGCAAGGGAGACGGTTGGACGATCAGGATGCGCTTCGTCCACCTCGGGTACCCCGGTCCTCTGGTAGTGGCCGCGGTATCTCGGCGTGTATCCGAGCAGCTTCCAAGCTGACCTAGTCTCGTGCCCCTTGTACCTCTCAACCTTGTTGATGTCGTCGGGGTTCCTCCTCCAGCCTTCACTCGCAGCTCGGCGTCGTCTCGCACCTGCCTCTGCATAACAAATAATAAAGGAGTCAGTTCGGCATCGTCGAAATCAAGCAAAGAAGATGAATGAAAAGGAGCGATGTTTACTTGGGACTGTCCCGGGGCGGCGCGGGACCGATAACCTCCTACTTTCGCCAGCGCCGAACTCCCAGTCCCCCGAAACGCAGAAGAAGGCTTCTTCGGCATTCTTACTTGAATCTTCCAAGGCCAGGACGAAGCCTCTTCGCTGCGGCTTCACCCGGAGATAATATTTCCCTTCCCCGGCCTTGCAGATATCGTAGGTGTCCTCGATATCATGGACACCTAAGTCGGTCCCCAGAATCTCATTCAGCTTCGCCGTGCCCATGATGACCTTATAGCCATTGGGCATCAGCTGGCACGGGGTAAGGGACCAGGTACTGAGGCAAGCTCTAAGTAGAGGGTGCAGGGGGAATCTGACCCCGCCCTCGATCACGGAGATCAGCGGGAACGGCATCCAGCCGCCGGACCAGCGCATCGTGGCATAGTCGATGGAGTCCGCCGGCTTGAGCAGGACTCGCTCCGGAATATCAAAAGCGGCCCTAAATCTAGCTATTCCCTCTTCGGTATCTAGATTGAACCTAGGGGTGCCCATGTCTAAAGAAGGGGACAGCAAAAGATAAACCCTAAAGGTTGCGAAACCCTAAGAAAAAGCTACACAGAGGCGCGAAGCAACTTACAGAGACAGAAGGGGCGACTCGAGTACAGGTCCAGACACGCCCTAGGGTCGTCCTCGCTTGAAGAAACCTCGAGCAGCAGAGCAGAAATCACAGATGAAGGCAAAGGCGAAAAGAAATCAGAAACAAGAAGGGAAGGAGACGACCCTCTTTATGGAAAACAAACCCTCGGCGTGCGCTGCTTTCGAAATTCGAAAGGGCGGATTTCGCGATCTGCGCCCATTCCATCAATAAGACAGTGCAATCAGTGAAGAGGCGACGCGTGTAGCCGTCGACTCGCTTCCCAGTACAGACAAGACAGAGCATTCATTGCTTCAGGACAGTTGAGGCGACACCAGGATATGACCGTCGCATCCCCAGACGAGTCCCGACCACTAAAGGCTAGGGCGCTTAAGAGGTCAAAAGCTAGGGGGCAATTGTGTGGGGAGATTTCCAGAGCCACAGGATTACGCTAATCACAGCCATCAGATGAGTCTGAGCACTCTCACGTGCCAACCGCATGCCATCCACGTGGCACCAGGCTCACCCCGGCTGCCAGGACAGGAGGTCCGGCCGAAGTCAAGCAGTTCCGGACCGCTGGCGCCGAGCTCGGCCGCCTCGTATGTCCACCTCGGCAGAGAGCTCCACCTCGGCTAAAAGAGCTGGGACGGAAGCCGAAGTAAGAAAGAACCTCCGCTTGCGCCCCTCGCCCACTCCACGTCATCAAGCACGTGGAGGAGTAGGGGCGCGAGCTAGCAAGACAGATGCGACATCCAGCCGCTCACAATCTTCGCCAGATCACTGACATGGCGGCATCCAGCGGCTGAGGCCACATCAGGGCAGGGCCCGAGGGCGGATCCGATGGTACCCTACCGCCAAAGGCGTCCAACACGATCTGGCCCAACAAGACGTGCATTAAATGCGACGTGGGCTGATCCGACGCGCATTTAATGCGAAGTGGGCTGGATTGGACCGCATTAATTGCAACGTGGGCTGATCATGACTTCCCAGTCGAATCATGAGACCCATGCCAAGATATCGTCCAAGATATCTTCCAAATCGTCTATAAAAAGGACGGCATTTCATATGCAAGGTACGCACAATACAACTCATAGAGCTGTTACTCTGCCTCTCTTCTTCCTCTCCTTCCATAGTTCCAGTTCATTAACTGACTTTGGCATCGGAGAGCCTTGCGCCGCCCAGGCCAGGGTCCTCTGACCGTGTGTTCTTCTCCTTCAGGCTTTCGGACGGTACCCAGTCATCACCATCATTGGATAAGTCCTCTAAGGCTCCCCAGTTATTGTGGGTCATTATTTTCTGCACCTACAATAGCTTTCCAATCTGGTTCTTCCTCTGACTCAGTATCTTGATCAGTCTCAGCTTCGGAAGAAACATGGGAAGCAACATAACCAGAAGTTTCCATAAAAGCAATAAACTTCCCCTTGCAAGTGTCAGGTTTATCAGACTAAGGATTTTCATCATTCTCATCAGAAGCTTCATCTTCCCAAGTAGTATTCAAAGCCTTCTTTTTAGATTTTTTGTTTCTGCAGTCATTAGCAATGTGTCCAGAGCCTTGACACTCATAGCATTGAATCCCTTTAAAAGATTTCTTTTTTTCAGAATTTTTAGGGATCCTCACATTGGTTTTTTGTCCCTTCATAAAAAGCTTGAATTGCTTCATGAACTGTACAGCAACTTGGGGATCAATTTCCTCGGAATCTAAATCTGTATCACTTGCAGCTTTCTTGTATGATTCATTGGACCCTTTCTTATATGATTCCTTGAACGCTTTCAGAACAATACCTTGAGATTGTGTCTTCCCATTAGACCTAAGATTTGCTTTAAAATTTTATAGGTTGTCAGTTAACTCATCAACTTTGAGCGTATTCAGATTTTTATTTTCCTCTATGGCCACAACCTTTCCATTAAACCTTTCTGGGAGAGACCTCAAAATCTTTTTGATAATTCTATTTTCAGAAATTGGTTCCCACAAGGTAAAGTTATCATTGACAATTGCATTCAGCTTACCATTAAATTCATTGAAAAACTCATCTTCTTCCATCTTTATGGTTTCAAAGGCTGTATACAACTTCTGAAGTTTTGACTATTTGACAGCGTCAGTCCCTTCTCGCACAGTCTGCAGGATATCCCAAGCTTCTTTTGCAATAGTGCATGTAGAAATTCTTTAAAACTCAGACATATTAACTCCGTTATAAATAGCATTCAAAGCTTTAGAGTTATAAGTGGCAGCCAACTCTTATTCCTTAGTCCACTTATCTTCAGGTTTGGGACCAGTTACCCCATCAGCAGTAATAGTAGGCAAGAAATAGTCATTTACAGTAGATTTTCAAACTTTCAGATCTATGACTTTTAAGAAGGCAACCATCCTGGCTTTCCAATAAGCATAATTGCTACCATCCAACAGAGGGGGCTTATTGGTTGAAGTGCCTTCGCAGAAGATATTCATTCTAGCAAAATTTGGATCAACACAATAAAATAGTGTAACCTGCTCTAATACTAATTGAAGGTTTTTTAGGACCCACTTGAATGGATGCTAGTCTAATTAATCAAATCAATGCAGCAGATAAAACCAATCACATAATCTAGAACTAGCAAATAAATCTACCAATCAATCACCATAAGAAGGCAGACACAAATTTAACGTGGAAACCCTTTCCAGGGAGAAAAACCATGATCTAGAAATCAAGATTTCATGAACAGTTACAAGATATACTCACAGGCTCCTTTACCTCAGTTTGTACCTCGACCTAAGGACCGTAGCTATTTTTGTACAAAATCCACTAACACAACTTCCACCAAGCACCATGCACCGTTCTCCTTACTTGATCTCCTGGCACCTTGTCCACCAAGATGATCAATCTTTTACAAGAGAGTAGAAGCAACAAAACCTTCTAGAGCAGCCCTTCAGAACAATCTCTCAATGGCTCTAGAGAAGCAAGAAAATCTCTCTTAGGGTATTGTAACCTCATATCAAGAGAGAGAATTAACTTCTTATGTGTGCCATTAGGGTTGACAGAAACACACAATAAATAGCCCCAAATCCGTGCTTAAGACTCCTAATAATAATCGAATCAGGAAAGAAGTCCCCTTTCAAACTCTTAAAATAGAGTCCGGAATGGACAGGGCAACCTGCACCATTCTCGCTATAGCGAGACATCTCACTGTCTCGGCCTGACAGATTGTTCTGTCATCGGTGCTTTTGGCCTAACACGGGCCATGGCGGAAAGCACATGAAATATACTTTTTCATGCTTTCCACCATGACAGAAGGTCAAAATCATTGTCATCATCAAGGACTTCAATCGAATCCATCTATATGAACATTGTTAATTCATCAATGACGTAACAGAATCCCCTAGAAGAAGAGGAGCCACTTCCTAGAGTGCTCCTAACAAGACCACAAAAGACTTCTTTTCCCCTTTATGTGTTTGGGGAGGGCCCACAGGGGCAAAGTGTAAGAACTTGACCCTTAACCCCTGTGTTTAGCACTAATTAAATATGTGGTCATGGTTATGAATTGGGATTAGAGACCAATCATGGAATTTTGTGGATTAGAATAGTTTTTTAATATCTTTGGGAAGTTTTGAGAGCCTCCAAGTTTAGTTTGACCCTTGTAGAGGCTTGTTTGTAATTTCGGGAAAGATTGGGGAGTTATTTCTTAATTCTATAAAATTCATTTCTTGCGCGCATTTTATAGAAAATAACATTCCCAAAAACTTTCATGTTTAATCCAAACTCATCCAATGTCTCGAAAGTCTAGTTTGACCCCGGCACTCTTTCCTAAGGGGCACCCCTAAGTTCTGAAAAAGGGTGATTTTTTAAATGAGTAAATTAGTAAAAGGTCCCTAAAGTAGAATGTATCCAGCCTCCAATCCAGGCAAATTATGTTTAAGGCCTCTGGTCCACTCAGCTAGACTATTTGCAGCCATAGGTCCCTGCGTCCACAAGATCTTATTTTTTAGGACTAAATTGCCCTTTCAACCGTTTTAGGCATGAAATTTTGAAATTTCAAATTTTAAATCTTCCCTCCTCCCTCCTCCCTCATCCTTAAATCCTCTCGATCGACTACAGATCGGTAAATTGGTATCAGAGCCTGATTTATGCGTTTGACGGCTTGGATCTTGCGATAAATTTATGGATTGCCGAATCTAAGAACTTCTTCATCGTGTTTCTTTCGGTTGCACTTTTTCTCTCTGCAACAGGGTCTGAATGAGACGACTTGCTACACTCGATTTGTGTCTGTTGTAAGGAGGAGACAAGAGGAGGAATTAGGGAAAACTTGTTCCCGTTTGGCATGCAAGTGCACTCTTGGTTTGCCTCGAATTAGTGCCAAGAAAGAGAGACTGGGCGGTTCTGGACGCAGCATGTGCTGCTATGGTTTTTCGCCTTGGAAGTCACGCCAAGAGAGAACTCATGTAGGCCAGGTGGACCGGAGTAGATCCAGTGTCCATCGCCATCGCCGGAAAGGAGTTTTTGATTTCGGATTAAAGACCAGAATTGAAGCAAAGAGGTCCTAGAGTAGGGTTATCTTCGTTGTTTAAGGAGAAGAACGACAGTGGGCTCGGTCTTTTTCTTCGCTGCGCACAGAGGGCTGCCATCATCGCCGCCATCACCGGACCGGAGGAAGACTACATCTTTGTCGAAGAAGGAGACAAACAGAGGATCGTTTTCCCTTAGCTGGCCGCCTGGGTTCTTGATTTGCAGGATCGCAACCAGACCCACATCGCCGGACTTCCTGCGTGTCGCAAAAGAAGGAGGATCGCAACTGGACACCGCGCGGTGCCATCGTCGGACTCGAGGAACGAGAAAGCAACAGAGTTACTGGTCCTCGATTTCTGGTTACAGAAACCATAACAAAATATGAAGAAAAGATCTGGGTTTTCGGTCTGGTTCTAGGTTGCAGACCGAAATTGGAGCAGTAGACAAATCGAAGAAGAAAGGGCCCGGTTTTCATCTCCGGACTTCTTATTTCAGCCACTGGTTTTGATCGCCTGGGAAGAAGGGCTACGCTCAGTAGCAGATCACCTAACGAAGTAGAGGACCACTTGGGCTACTATCAAATTTATCAGGATTTTGTCAAATTTATCTGATTTTTTGTCAAATTTATCGGAGTTTTTGTGAAATTTATCTGAGTTTTTGTTAAATTTATCTGTCTTATTTTGAAATCTACTTGTATGTTTTTAGAATTTATTTGGGAATCTCATTAATGGGATTCCATTAATCGTGGGTAATTAAATGGTAGTTGACCATTATTAATGGGATATCCCATCAATCATGGGATATGATTTAAAGAAAGGGTAAATTAGACATTTCAAGTATGAAAAAGTGTGAGAGAGATCTTTGGCTGCATAAATTTTTTTTATGTACCGTTTACAATAAAGTCATAGGGACTTCCGACAACCCCCCTTTTTAAATTGACCTTTAGATTTTCTGATCATTATCTTGTTTGAAAGCTCTTTTGATTTCCCACTACTTTTCTTCTTTGCCAGACTGCAACCGAGGTCCTGAAGAGCCTCATTTTTTAATCTCAAATTATACTAATATGGTAGCAAACTCATGTACAAAACCCACCTTTATAAAATATCGCACCTCCCCCCATTCACTCCATTGCACGACCAGCAGCTCTCTTCTTCTTCTTAATCTACTTTCTTCTTATTTCTTCTCCATTGCATGTCAAAGATCTTCACCTAGGAGACCCTACTTGCGGATTTCATCACCACCAATCAATTCCTCATCGTTGGTCACACTACATACTCCATTTGCATGAAGATCCACGACTGGCTTTTCCTTGAACCATCTTCTCCCCTTTCTTTGAGCTTCCTTAACATAGAAGCTTCATCCCAATTTAATGGTTTCGTGTTCTAAAGGTCAATTTGTACCATATATATTGCATGTATGAGGTGGCTCTAAGTGTAGATTGGGTTTTTTATTTTTAGAGGTTTTGGAGTTTGATTTTTGGAGAATTCTTGAGAGTTGATTTCAGCTGGATTTAGAGGTGATTAGAAGGTGATTTGGAGTTGCGTTAGGAATTAATTTACATAGCATGTTATGGTTGTTTCCTTTGATTCGTATAATTATGTTCAATGGTTTCGATGTTGAGAAATGCATTATTTTCGTTATGTTTAGATTGCTAAATTATTGTCAAAAATCGTGGTCTTTATAGTTCTTGATTTCTAAAAATTTTAAGTGACCCAAAGCCCCAAGTTCTGGGCTCTGAACAGCCCATAGTGCACTCCAAAGACGCCCGGCTGCCGCCGGCTGCGAAATTTTTTACTCTATGGGCGACTGTACGGTCAACAGTACGGTCGGCCGTAAGGCAATTCTGCACAGCCGGTTGTGCATTTTCTGCACAGCCGGTGGGGTTCCATTCCACAACAAGAGCTGGTGGACCCCATTTTTGGACCACTTCTCACACTGTATTTGAGGATAAAAACCCTAAACTTGATGACCCTTTTTGGGACCTATAGTTGCTCGTTAGGTGGACCCAATTGTGACCAAATGTCACTTAAACCTGTAGGTTTTTCCCAAAACTACCCAGTCTTCCACCACCAAACCCGGAACTTCTGGTAGTCACACCGGGACTGTGGGGAACTGCCGGTGAATCTAAGTGAGGGTCTTTGAGACTTTTTACCCCTTTTGGCGGACCTTGCACCTTACCTTTGCACCTTACCTTTGGCCCGACAGTGGACAATGGCCACAGGCAGAATGACCTCGCGGGTGCTCCGCATCCCAGGTGGTGCACCCTAAGGAGGGTCCCGGACTGCTGGAAGACCTTGTCAAGGGCCTTTGAGGTTCTTAAACCTACCCTCACCTGTCACACCCAGTCCCTCTTCGTTTACGGGACCGAAAACATAAAATTAGAACATACCTTGTGCCGGAACACTCCCTAACTTGATTTTAGTTGTTTTACACTTTTCGGATTACCAGGAGGCATATGGAGCACAGTAATTATCATTCTATCCGGACTTAGGGTTTTCAGTATCCCCACGTTTCGAATACACTATGTGTACAAACCAAACAGGATATTGTTGGAAATAGGTGAGCCTTTAGGATAGGTTTTAAAAACTTTTGACCCACTTGATGCAGGGATCAACTAGCCAAAATGCTACAAACCCAATCCAGGATACATGTCCTCAATCTCAGCCATCACGATCAGTAAATAACTCTATCAACAAGATAGAAACAGCAAAATACAAGCTACAAACAAATCTACAACATACAAGGAAGTAGATTATACATTTGGAGCTCGGTTGTGCTCTAATGGAGAATTTGCGTCTTTCTTTGATGATGAAACTATTTCACTAATCAAATAGGGATCTCCAAGACCTCTTGATCTTCCATGCTATGACCCGTATCAGATTCTCTTTTTCTCAAGAAGATGATGGGATCTCCAAGAGAAAAGTACTAGAAACTCAAAGGAAACTAGAAAATAAAGTGTGTGCAACTCTTGCACAAAGAGGAGGGGTGTGCAACAACTTGCACTAAGAGAAAGAGGGCTGGACGTGCAACACTTGCACCTAAAAGCCTTGGGCATGAATCCCTAGGAATGGCATAAGAAGTGTCCACCTTTCTTTCCTGATATATTTATAGCTTAAAGCAACCTCTTCTTTACTACTTAAAATAGAAGTCTCACTTCAATTAAGAATTAGTAACTTTCTCTTTTCTAATTAAAACAGAAGTCTCACTTCCGTTAATAATTAGTAGCTTACTATTACCACTATTAAAGTCTCACTTCAAATAGAAATAGTAACTATCCTTTTAGAGTTCAACTAGAATTAGAAACTTTCTAATAATTGGGCTAGCGTGAGGAACACTAAGGATTCTTTAGAAAGTTGGCTCCAACTAGGACTCGCGACCTCACATCTAATGTGTAATCCGGGCCCACATTTAATTGTAAATAACTCCACTATATAAATGCAATTGAACTCCAATCTTAGGAATATTACATAGAAGACCCTGAACTTCCACATTACCACAAGTAGGCCCCTCTATCAATATCCATGGATCAATTGGACCTGCCTTCCAAACTAGATCCAGATCTTATTATCCTTGAGCCCCAATTAATTATAATGATCATAGGTACCTTTCCAACAAACTATTAATCAGAATGGGTACGCACTCACTAATGATAAATCCATTAATTGGCACAAGGGGATATTAGAGATAGATTCCATCTTAACCATTGAATGTTCCCACAGCTCTACTACCACGTACCCAAATCACCGAGGTGTTGACCTACAGCTGGCCTCACTCATTGGTGACTCAAAGTAAATGAATAGATAGAAACTAGAGTTCATTAATGTCTCAGGATTGAGAACCTATTGCTAGGGAATTATGAGAACAAACCTTAAAGTAAAGACATCGTTCATAAGGTGCTTCTCATGGTCCTTCAATACATTCAATATACCAACACTATTATCCAGAATCTTCCATTCTAATGATCGAGATAAATCACACTATCTCATAGTAATCAAAGTGCTGTAACCTTATCAGTATGAGATGTCCAGTCTCATCACTGGTTGTGAAGATATTTAAGTATAAGATTTGCTACAGATGTCTCCTGTATGTGTATCTCATCCATACACATGTGTTACATCTAATATACTTGTGGATTCCGGTTCATCTCATGAACCATCATGTCATTCGTATTGGTTATGTGCAAGTATATAATAAATTACAATTTATCTCATGAAAGGAATGCATTAATATATATTGATAAATAAAGAAATTAATCAATTTATTATATCATCTATTGGTTTGAGTCCATAAAACTAACAATCTCCCACTTGAGCTCAATGCCAATTAGGGTTGCATCTCATGCACATCCCGTCTACTTACAGCTTAAAGACTTTGGTAGTCAAAGGCTTAGTAAAGAGATCTCTCATATTGTCTACAAAGGCTATAATGGTAATCGTACATCACCTCTCTGCATAATCTGTCTGACCATGTATAACTTCCTCTTCACATGCTCTTTGGCTCTTGAGTTTCTTGGACTTAGTGACTGCCTACTGTTATCACAGTAAACTGTGAGCGGCTGTCCTACCAAAAATACCACTCCATGTTCCATAAGGAGTCTTTTGAGCCAATCTGCTTTCTTAGCTGCTTCTCAAGCGTCTACAGCATAAACACATACCCAGAAATTGATTTCCTGGAATCCTGATCTGACTAGAAGTCAATATATATGTATCCGACTGGAATCAACTCATCACTGCTGCAAATCAACATGTGGTCTCTAGTCCTTCTCAATTATTTGAAAACACATCTTACAGCAGTCAATGATAAGGACCTGGGCTAGACTGATATCTACTGACTAGGCCTACTGTGTAACAGATATCCGGTCTAGCACAAAGCATAGCTTACCGTACCAACAACTTATCTATATACCCATCTTGGGATAAGCCTATCATCCTATTTTTCCGGTCTCAATGGAAATTGATCCCTAGGATGTAGCTGGCTTCTCCCAAGTCCTTTATTATCAAAAGTCTTAGCCAACCAAAACTTTTAATGTTGACGATATCCCTATGTCACTCTATGGGAGAAAGATGTCGTCGACATATAATACCAGAAAAACTACCATGCCTTCTTAACCTTTCATGTACACACATGACTTATCCGGATTTTGATAAAAAATCAAATGAGTTGATTGCCTTGTCAAAACGGATGTTCCTGTTCCGGGATACCTGCTTGAATCCATAAATGGACTTCTACAGCTTGCAAACTCTTTGCACTTTAGCTAAAAACCATCTGGTTACATCATATAAATGTCCTCCTCAAGATTGTCGTCATGAGACGCTGGCTTGACATCCATTTGCCAAATCTCGTCACCGAGATAAACCATGGATAAGAGTATCTGGATGGAAATCTTCCATCTGGTCTTCTTTTTCTCTTGTAGACTCACTTGCACCCAATAGGTTTGCTATTGGCAGGCAAGTCCATAAGTACTCAGACCCGATTAGAGTACAAAGACTCCACCTCAGCTTTCATAGCATCTAACCAACGTCCCGAAACTATGTCATTAACTGTTTTATCATAGTTACAGGGATCTTGTTCCGATTCTTCCGGGATTGCCTTGTAAGACTTTCTCAAAACCGAGAACTTGTTAGGGATCCTGACAATACTCCCACTATGACAAGGCACTGGTGTAACTATTGGGGTAGGTATGGGCGGATTTTCTTAAAGTTCGGTTATTCTTGGATTTGGAATTTATCACTCTTGAATTTCTTTCAAGATAACCATTTCTAAAGATTTCCGGTTAATTATATAATCTTCCTCCAGAAAACCGCATTGGTGCTGACAAACACTTTCTGCTCTCTGGGATTATAAAATAACCAATCTTTAGTTCCTTTTGGGATATTCTGTATACGTGTATACTTCCGACTTCGATTCCAACTAATCCGTCTTAACCTTTAGCACGTGTGCCCGACAACCCAAAAAACGTTATAGACTAGGCTTTAGCCCGATCCATAACTCCCGGGGAGTCTCAGGTATAGACTTAGATGGAATGAGGTTTAGTATATACATTATTATTTCCTAAACATATATATCCCAAACTATAGGTAATCCATAGAAATTCAACATAGACCTAATCATATCTAAAAGAGTCTAGTTCCTTCTTTCTGCTACTCCGTTCTGTTGAGGCAAACCAGGAGTAAACAACTGTGATCGAATCCCATTTTCTGATAGGTATACCATAAAATTAGCAGAAAGATATTTTCCTCCTCGATCTCATCGAAGAATATTTATACTTTTACCTAAATGTTTTTCCACTTCCGCTCGAAACTCTTTCAACTTTTCAAAACTCTCGGACTTACGGTGCATAAGGTATATGTATCCATATCTTGAGTATTCATCGGTGAAAGTGATGAAGTACTCATAACTTTCTCTCGTTCTAATATTTATGGGTCCATACACATCAGTATACACTAACTCCAATAAGTCTTTGACCCTACTGCTCTTAGATGAATAAAGGTCTTTTGGTCATTTTGCCTTCCAGACAAGACTTACAGACAAGCATTGGTTCTATAGCCAAATGCTTATACTTTTACCTAAATGCTTTTCTAATTCCGCTCGAAACTCTTTGAACTTTTCAAAAGTCTCGGACTTGCGGTGCATTAGGTATATATATCCATATCTTGAATATTCATCGGTGAAAGTGATGAAGTACTCATAACTTTCTCTCGTTCTTATATTTATGAGTCCATACACATCAGTATACACTAACTCCAATAAATCTTTGGCCCTACTGCTCTTAGATGAATAAGGGTCTTTTGGTCATTTTGTCTTCCAGACAAGACTTACAGACATGCATTGGTTCTATAGCCAATGAAGGAAAGATACCATCTTTCACTAGCCTGTCAATCCTGTTTAGGTTTATATGACCTAACCTCTTAGGTGCCAAAGGTTTGTTGGATTAGATGAGGGTGACTAGCTCTTTAATGATGGTCTATTATTAATATCAGTGTCATGTATCTCAGTGTCATGTATCTCATACATTGTGGGAGTTAAACAAATAAAGGCCATTGATTACCTTGTCAGAATATATAGTATCGTTCCTCTTTAAGACAATTTCATTACCAAAAGTAATAGAATAACTCTTATTCATTATACTAGAAATTAAAATTCCATCTTAAAACAGTACATATTATGTATCTGACAAAATCAACTAAGTTACTACTCCCACTGACACTGCTTCTGCCTTGGCTTCCGATCCCAGGTTAACAATGATTTCTCAGCCACTAATCCTCCTGGTTACCTGTAACTCCTGCAACATATTACATAGGTAATTAGTTGCACCGAAGTCAACACACTAGGATTCTGAAGTACCAGTTGCAAAACTAACTTCAGAAACAAGCGACTCAATCATACCTTAGGTCCTTTCATTTGACAGAAAATCTGGATAATTCTTCTTCCAATGTCCTGTCATACCACGGTGTAAACACTTTCCCTTGGCTCCCTTTTCCTTGGCCTTGGACACACCACTAGTAGAACCATTCTCCACCTTAGGACCTTTGATGACTGATTTTTTCTTTCTATCTTGGTTTTTTCCTTTCGGCTTGGACCTAGCAAATGACTTTTCTATCATGGGGGCAGTTGGTCTTTTCTTCATGATTTCTTCAAACACTACCAGCTGGCAAAACAGCTCAGTTATGGTCATTTCTAATTTATTATAATTGATCTTGAAATATTTGAATGAGTCCGGTAGTGATTGAATGATCATGTTGATCTGTCATTCTGTATCAATCGTAGCCCCAGTACATCTAACTCATTCAATGCCAACATCATTTTTAACAAATATTTTTGTACTGGGGTTGCCTCAGCCATCGTAGTCTTTATCAGCACTTTCATAGCAGCCTGCCTAACAGGCCTGACCTGTTCTGCAAATATCTCATTTAAGTTCGATATAATATCATATGCTAACTTATAGGATTGATGTTGATCTTGCAAAACACTAGACATGGATGCCTGAATAAAACATCTGGCCATCTCATTGTCTTTGGTCCACTTGGTGTAAAGGCCTTTCACATCCTGTGGTGCATTAGGCTCACGCTCAGGAAGGGATGATAAGGTAAGGACATATCTGCATCCTGAAGCTGTCAGGATAATATCCATATTCATTTTCCAGTCTAAATAGTTGGATCCCATCAACTTATTCTAGTTGAGGATGGTCACAAGTGGGTTGAAAGTATTTGAATTCATGCTGAATAATCTGGCACGTAACCATACATTCAATACAAGAATATAAATGACATTGGGTTTAGTATTCTACCAAATTCATGCGGGAATCGTCATAAGCACTGGATTTAGAATACATCGGAATCCCAATCCCTTAGGGCATGCCTCCTAGGGGAGTGCGAATGTCCTTGGATTGGTGCGGATCAAAGTTCGTCAAAATTGTAATTAAGACTAACTATCAATGATTTCCATCATTCATTATCATCTAGGTATCTCATACCAAATAATGTATAACTCCCGATTAGCTTTGGTTTCTAAAATACATGAGGAAAATCCTAGGGGATACTACATCATTATTTTAGTTAAGTGTGACCCACCAACTAGTATTGCATGACAACCGTTGTGAGCAGCTCCTCCTAGGGGAGTAAGCCCTCACCCCGTCTCACCAACACTATCCTTAGGAGATCCATATCTAGTAACCAGACAAGTAAAAGCCCTCCGAAGGAATGGCCACACTCTTGGTGGTGCGAGGCTAATATTTTCCTTACAATGGACCTATGGTGGAAAACCATGGGGATTTATCAATTTAAATGCCCAGCTCCCACTTAATATTTCGAATTGAGGATTTCCTTTTAAGGTATTAGGGCCCACATATATATATGTACATGAGGAAAATCCTAGGGGATACTACATCATTATTTTAGTTAAGTGTGACCCACCAACTAGTATTGCATGACAACCGTTGTGAGCAGCTCCTCCTAGGGGAGTAAGCCCTCACCCCGTCTCACCAACACTATCCTTAGGAGATCCATATCTAGTAACCAGACAAGTAAAAGCCCTCCGAAGGAATGGCCACACTCTTGGTGGTGCGAGGCTAATATTTTCCTTACAATGGACCTATGGTGGAAAACCATGGGGATTTATCAATTTAAATGCCCAGCTCCCACTTAATATTTCGAATTGAGGATTTCCTTTTAAGGTATTAGGGCCCACATATATATATATATGAACATCAAATCATCACATGATATGATCTAAGATTGGTTCCAAATCAAGTTATTTTAAGAAAGCCCAGTTTCTTAAATTAGTGTTACCAATGTGTCCATCTCATGGGTCATCAACACTAATTAGAACTCTTTCCAAAAATTAATTTGATTTGATCAATTTTAGTAACTTGCTATGTTTGGATCGGATTTGGAAACATTCTAAATCAAGCATTCAACTATAAATAGAAAATGCTAAAATTAGAAACTAGTCCTCTCCTCCACATGGCCCAAGCGGAATAGACTTCTAGACTTTCCAAAATTTTGGAATTCCTCAAACTCTTTGGGAAACTCCAAAACACCTTTGGTAATCTTCAAACTCTTTGATTAGGAGTTCAACTTCACTTTCCTTCTTCGTCTCGGACATCGCCAGAATTTACAAATTTAGAAAATTACATAAATTCCTGTGTCTATACGATGAGACTTACATGGTAATCTATTAATGGAAATAAAAATGCTCATAGGGAATTTCACAATGCCTTGCCCTAAACCGGGAAACCAAGGAAATCATGATGCCCTTTACAAATATACAAAAATAAATCATCAACCATAAAAGAAAGTAAAAGACTTGTGGGCCACATGGAGAGGACAAGATAACATGCATGTTAGTATCTCATACAAACATACAAAACACACAAATAAGCAGCCAAACAATGCTGGAAAAATAGGAGGTAAAAAACATCCGGATTTTGAAAAAACTTAAAATCTTCATTGCTGGAACAGTGACCTCGGTCGACCGACCTGCACCCACTCAGTCGACCGAGCATAGGTCTCGGTTGACCAAACTGACGAACCCAGATTTTTAGATTTTTGAAAGTCATGCCCAATCTTCTTCAAATCACTTCTACAGTGTTCCAATGGCATCCTACCATCCTTCCATCATTATTAAACCACTTTGTGATATTCCAAACATAGATCTACTAATTATCCAAGCAAATCCATCAAAACTGATCCTGACATAGCCTTTGATCTATCCTCTTCGCATCTCATTCTTAGATTAGAACAAGCATACAGTTCTAACACGATTAGAGATGAGGTAAGGCTCTGATGCCAATTGTTGGAAATAGGTGGGCCTCTAGGATAGGTT
The DNA here is from genome assembly GCA_012931725.1 of Litsea cubeba. NCBI lineage: Eukaryota > Viridiplantae > Streptophyta > Magnoliopsida > Laurales > Lauraceae > Litsea > Litsea cubeba. Next base: position 42,528,336 of record CM022951.1, on the reverse strand, counting down.
TCAAAAACTTTTGACCCACTTGATGCAGGGATCAACTATCCAAAAGGCTACAAACTCAATCCAGGGTCCATGTGCTCAATCTCAGCCATCATGATCAGTAAATAACTCTATCAACAAGATATAAATGGCAACATACAAGCTATAAATAAATCTACAACATACAAGGAAGTAGATTATACCTTTGGAGCCCGGTTGTACTCTAATGGAGAATTTGCGTCTTTCTTTGATGATGAAACTCTTTTACTAAACAAATAGGGATCTCCAAGACCTCTTGATCTTCCACGCTATGACCCGTATCAGAGTCTCTTTTTCTCAAGAAGATGGTGGGATCTCCAAGAGAAAAGTACTAGACACTCGAAGGAAACTAGAAAATAAAGTGTGTGCAAATCTTGCACAAGGAGGAGGGGTGTGCAACAACTTGCACTAAGAGAGAGAGGGTTGGATGTGCAACACTTGCACCTAAAAGCCTTGGGTGTGAATCCATAGGAATGGCATAAGAAGTGTCCACCTCTCTTTCCTCATATATTTATAGCTTAAAGCAACCTCTTCTTTACTACTTAAAATAGAAGTCTCACTTCAATTAAGAATTAGTAACTTTCTCTTTTCTAATTAAAACAGAAGTCTCACTTCCGTTAATAATTAGTAGCTTACTATTTCCACTATTAAAGTCTCACTTTAAATAGAAATAGTAACTATTAATCAGAATGGGTGCGCACTTACCAATGATAAATCCATTAATTGGCACAAGGGGATATTAGAGATAGATTTCATCTTGACCAGTGAATGTTCCCACAGCTCTACTACCACGTACGCAAATCACCGAGGTGTTGACCTACAGCTGGCCTCACTCATTGGTGACTCAAAGCAAATGAATAAATAGAAACTAGAGTTCATTAATGTCTCAGGATTGAAAACCTATTACTAAGGAATTATGAGAACAAACATTAAAGTAAAGACAGCGTTCATGAGGTGCTTCTCATGGTCCTTCAATACATCCAATGTACCAGCACTATTATCCAGAATCTTCCATTCTGATGATCGAGACAAATCACACTATCTCATAGTGATCAAAGTGTTGTAACATTGTCAGTATGAGATGTTCAGTCTCATCACTGGTTGTGAAGATATTTAAGTATAAGATTTGCTACACATGTCTCCTATATGTGTATCTCATCCATACACATGTGTTACATCTAATATACTTGTGGATTCCGGTTCATCTCATGAACCATCATGTCATTCATATTGGTTATGTGTAAGTATATAATAAATCGCAATCAATCTCAGGAAAGGAATGCATGAATATATATTGATAAATAAAGAAATTAATCAATTTATTATATCATCTACTGGATTGAGTCCATAAAACTAACAGATATCCTATTCTTAGAGTATATAATATACTCTCGAATATTGTAACACCCCGACCCGCCTTAATCTCGATTTAGAGTTAATTAATTTAGATTAATTGCTTAACAGATGTTTTGATTGTGATTGGACTTGATTAAGTAGAATTAGTGGGGTTTGACCATTTACTAGGTAGATTATGACTTTTGGAGTGTTCTGGGTTTTGTGTGTACTTAGGAATTTTGGGTTTTTTAATGCATTACATAGAGCATTTCATGGATTGTTATTACATACTTTGGCCCATTTAATTTGGATTCCATTAGGCCCATTTCCAGCCCATTCATTTAACCCAAGCCCTTTTTTTGAGATTTTCAGCCCAATTGTGGACTTGCATGCAATGGAGGGAAAGTTTGGCTTTAAAAAGCCCTAACCCAGCCATTTCTTCTTTTCTCCTTTCTTCCTTCTCCATTTCCAGTAGCTGGGAGCTTTCTCCTTCTCATTCTCTTCTATTCTTCTTCCTTCACTCCTAGCATTAACCAAAGGACCTTGCTTCTGTAGAAGCCAGTCACCACTTCATCTTCTCTATCTTCTTGGGCAAGGGTTCCATTTCCTAAGCTCAAGCATCCACTCATCTTTCCTTCTTCTTGCTCTTGGTAAGCTCTTTCTTCATTAATCATTGCCTTTTGATTTATTTCATCCTTGGAAAGCTACAAATCGTGCATGCATCATCTTCTTCATTTCATTCATTTTCGTTTTCACTATTTTAGGGCATTTTGAGCTTGCATTTGGGGGTTTTATCTTGAAAAGCTTATTGGGTATTTGAGTGGTTCTAGCTTGGATTCTCAGCACCTAAGGCAAGTTAACTCATATACATTTGTATGCATGCTTCTCTATTTGATTCATGGATATGTTTAATCATGTAGAAACCCTTCTCCTTGCTCAAGGATAGATTTCTGAATGGATGGTTTTTGTTAATGTATATGGGATTGATTGAATGGATTTTTATGAGCATTTGGAAGCTCAATATCTTCATTTTTAATGTGATTTGAAATGTAGAAGAAGACCCTGAATGGTCTGAAAGAAAAGAGAGAAGATACAGATTTTCGGAACACGGGAATTTGACAGTTCGCTCGAGCGAGCGTGAGTGCACGCTCGAGCGAAGGGCTCTCTGGGAGAGTCCGCTCGAGCGAACTTTGGTCCGGTCGAGCGGACAGCTCCCTGTCTGGGGTCCGCTCAAGCGACCATCTGAACGCTCGAGCGAACCCGATGCCTGCAGTATGCAGATTTCCAACGACCATTACTTTTTAACCGTATGTCCGTTTTTGGATATCTACATACCGTTGGAAAGCTCATGATGTGTAGAACCCAACAAAAAGTAAATTGATTTGATTTGAATCTTAGAAAAGGATAAACATCGGATTTTACATAATTGTGACAAATGGATGTTTCCATAAAATAGATATTGAACCGTAGCTTGTTCTAGTTGATTGGGCCTGATAGATGGACCTGTAGGATGTGCACCCTGAACTTTATCATGACCAATGGGTTTGTTTAATTGTGGATATGGATTGAGCAACCATACCCAAAACGGGCCTTGTGTTCTTAGGATTGTAACCGAACCAAATGTTTTCTATTAAGGGATTCGACATCCAAATTATGTAACGCCAAGGGGTCCTTTGTAGCCCAATAATGTCGAAACTCTTAATACTACCCCGAGTTGGACAGTGAAGACCACATGTGTTCCCAAGACCGTAGGCCTGGCTTGATTTCTGTCTTGATTCCGAATATAATATCTCTGTACAGGCATTGCATTCCGTTTCCAGTATTCTAGTATGACTTGATCATGCTTCTGTTCAGTTATGTATTTTCTGTTACACATCTGTTATATTACATTTATTTCTGGCTTTGTTCAATATATTTCAGTAAGTTCTGATTTTTGTTATTTATATGGCCTGTCCTGCATCTGTCCTGTATCTGATTAACACTGTTCTACACCTGATTTGTTAACTGTACATTGCACTCTATCAGTCGGCACCACTTAGCTGCGACCCTATCTAAGTCGGACCCGGCTAAGTGTGGGTTTAGTATATTTCTGGCCCTCTATAGATGGAAAATTATTCTGAGGATAGACCGGCACCCTAGGTCGTACCGGCACCCTAGGTCTACGAGAATTCTGGGTACCTCTGTCTCCTAGTAGCACCGCCCTGTTCTGTCCTGTTCTGCTCTCATTTTGTTTTCATACTATATGATTAATTTGGGAGAATATAGCTTATGTGGATGTGCCAACTAGTTCTGTTAATATGTATATCTATTATCTATGACTCGTATGTTCCATGCTAATTCATGCACTGATATGCCGAGTGATCATTCCTTGATCTCTTATAATTAATACCTGTCTGACTATTCATTTGATACATGTTATATGGACTGTATATATTTGTCTTGCTTAGCTTAGTCTAATGTTGCTACACTTGGCGTTACAGGTGAATACATCGACGCCATTGCCCCGGAGATCCTTGAGGAAGAGGAACCTCCCCTTAACGTAGCAGAATGGACTCCTGATGATGTCTTCTAGACATCCGTATGATGAGATTGAACGTTAAATGAACCATGGACAGTGGCTAGGATTGCCACATCTTTTGTAGTGGTTTTAATGAACTTCTTTAACTTTTGGGATTGTAACTTAACTTACTTACTTCTTCTCTCTTTATCTCTAGAACTTGAACTTGAAATTAAATCTATGCTCATGAACCTTATGCTCTATATCTTGATGATTGGGTGCTATGATATTGGATATCTATTTGACAAAAATTTATAACGGTGAAAAATATAGATACATGGATTTATAAACCTCACATGTTATATCATGTGGGTAAATTCCGTACGTGGGGACAAAGAGTCAATGAGTTGACTCGAATTTCTACGCGGGCATGTGTCGCACCTTGGGATGTGCGAAATCTCGGGCTCGGGGCTTTACATACGTATGTTGGTATCAGAGCATAAATTGTTCTAAGAGTATTTAAAATACTTAGAACTTTAGGGCACGATGTGAGGATACGATAGAACGTTTGGGTGTACCAATTCTTTTGGATTTTTCGTAGGGTTTGTTAAGTGTTTGCGCTAACCCAATTACTTTATAGAAATGCCACCTCGTCGAGCTACCAATCCCCGAAATGGTTCTAGTAGTAGTCAGAATCCCGAAACCACACTCTTCGTCGACCTTCAAGGTGTGGGGAATGAGTTTGTGGAGAATGGAGAATTACCACCTCCTCCACCTCCACCGCCTCCGGTTAATGATGGTGGATTGAGAGACATCCTGCAAGCTATGTCCACGCAGTTAGTGAGGCAGAATGAGCAGATCATGAATATGATGAATAGGCAGGTCCAGCCTAGCGAACAAGACCCTAACTCACTTTATGAGAAGTTTAGGAAGCGAGGAGCAATTGAGTTCACCGGATTAGAAGATCCTTTGACTGCAGATGAATGGATTGTGCACACTGAGAATGTCTTTGAGACTATGGAGTGTACAGGCAGGCAGAAAGTGTCTTTGGCTGCTTCCATGTTTCGAGACGTTGCAGACACTTGGTGGAAGAGTGTCCGTACTCCTTACAGAACGATAGCAGATGAAGTTGCTTGGACCACATTTGAGACACAATTTCGGAACAAATTCATTCCAGCTCATGTCACCAGACATAAGAAGGCAGAATTTCAGAACTTGAAGCAAGAATTAATGACTGTGGCTGAGTATATCCATGAGTTTACTCGTCTTTCGCGTTTTGCCCCTGAAAGTGTCGACACAGGAGCTAAGAAAGTGGAAAGGTTTATCGAAGGGTTGAGGCCAAATATTCAGCGTGATGTTATTATGTGTCAGAGACCTACTACTTTCGACGATGCGGTTGAGAGGGCGTATTCTGCGGAGCAACAACAGCAGAACATTGTTCTACATGAGCCTAAGCGTTACTTCACTCCTTCTGGCAAGAGTTCACCACAACAAACCCAGGGCAAGAAATTCAAGCAAGGGAGCAATTCTCAAGCAAGGCCAGTGTCTTGTGCTCATTGTGGCAAGGCCCACGATTCAAGTCAGTGCAGGAGGATACTTGGTCTTTGCTATAGATGCGGCTCTTCAGATCACGCGGTTAAGGATTGTCCATGCCCTGTAGGTGATGGGGCTAGAGGGCAGCAGCAACAACATTACCAAGTAGCCCGTCCACCCATTCAAGCACAGCCCATCAGACAAGCTTTGCCAGGAGCTCAGAGGCCACCTCAGTATCAGCAGCAGAGACAAGTGCAAGGTCAGCAGAGGCCTAGGCAACAAGGTCCAGGTCAACAGAGGCAAGGACAATAAAGGCAGCAGCCACAGCAGTGCCCGAATGCTACGGGACGTATTTATGCCATGACCAACGAAAGAAGCTGAAGCTGCAGATACAGTTGTAGAAGGTAAGTTGTTTGTTTGTGATCATGAAGCTAGAGTTTTGTTTGATCCTGGATCCACACACTCTTTCATCGCACTGCATTTTGCTATGACGATCGAAGGTAGACCCGAGCAGTTGCAGGTTGTACTTGCGATTGTTACTCCAGTAGGCAGGAGGGTAGTTTGTGATTCGTTTACCCACAGTGTAGGGTGCAGATAGGTGATTTGGTGATGCCAGCAGATTTGATAGTCCTAGCTATGCACGATTTTGATGTTATTCTATGAATGGATTGGCTAGCTAAGTATCGTGCTTGTATGGATTGTTTCCACAAGACTGTGACCTTCAGGATAGATGAGTCTAGTGTAGGAGTAATCTTTGAAGGATCTAAGAAGAGACTAGATGTTAGAATAATTTCAGCTCTTAAAGCAAAGAGACTAATCCATAGTGGTTGTAAAGGATTCATAGCTTTTATTTCAGAAGATAAGCAGCCTAAGCAGTTAGAAGATATTCCAGTAGCTTGTGAATTCCCGGATGTCTTTCCGGATGAAGTGCCTGGTTTGCCACCTATTAGGGAGATAGATTTTACTATTGAGTTAGTGTCGGGGATAGCCCCAATCTCTAGAGCACCTTACAGGATGGCACCTACAGAGCTGAGGGAATTGAAGATTCAATTGGAAGAATTGCTTGATAAGGGTTTTATTCGCCCTAGTGTTTCTCCTTGGGGAGCTCCAGTTTTATTTGTGAAGAAGAAAGATGGCACCTTAAGGTTGTGTATCGACTCTAGGCAGCTTAATCAAGTGACCATAAAGAACAAATATCCACTGCCTAGGATTGATGAATTGTTTGATCAATTACAAGGAGCAGCTCAGTTCTCGAAGATTGATCTTAGGTCCGGTTATCATCAGTTGAGGATTAGAAAGCAAGATGTTGCTAAGACAGCTTTCCAGACGAGATATGGACATTATGAGTTCCTAGTTATGCCTTTTGGATTAACAAATGCTCTGGGAGTTTTCATGTCTTTGATGAACAGAATCTTTGCTCCATATTTGGACCAATTTACAGTTGTTTTTATTGATGACATCTTGGTGTACTCTAAGTCTAAGGAAGAGCATGCAGAGCATCTGAGGACTTCATTGCAATTGTTGAAAGACAATCAGTTATATGCGAAGTTGAATAAATGTGAATTTTGGTTGGAGCAAATAGCTTTTCTCGAGCACATAATCTCTAAGGAAGGTTTGGCAGCTGACCCAGCTAAGGTAGAAGCAGTAGTGAATTGGCAAAGCCCGAAGAATGTAGCAGAGGTCAGAAGTTTCTTAGGATTGGCCGGATACTATCGGAGATTTGTAGAAGGATTCGCTAAGATTTCAGCTCCGTTGACCAAGTTGACGAGGAAGAATATTACTTTTGTTTGGACTCCAGAATGTGAAGCTAATTTTCAGTTGCTTAAGGAGAAGCTCACTTCAGCCCAGTGTTGAGTTTACCGACTGAGAGCGGAGGATTTGTGATCAATACTGATGCTTCGAAGATTAGATTAGGTTGTTTTTTTATGCAGAATGGCAAGGTAGTGGCTTATGGATCTAGGCAGCTAAGAAAACATGAGAAGAACTATGCCACGCATGACTTGGAGTTAGCGGCGGTAGTTTTTTCCTTGAAACTTTGGAGACATTATCTATATGGAGAGAGATTTGAAGTTCATTCCGATCATAGGAGTTTGCAGTACTTCTTCTCGCAGCAAGATTTGAATCAGAGGCAACGTCGCTGGTTGGAGTTAATGGCTGATTTTGACTTTCCGATTCGGTATTTTCCAGGCAAAGGGAATGTAGTGGCAGATGCGTTGAGCAGGAAGTCAGGCACTTTGGCCAGTTTGTGCAGAGAATGGGATTTAGTTGAGACTTTCAGAGATTTAGACGTTGAGATAGAACTGGTCAATGAGAAGGTTATGTTGGCAGCCATGTCAGTTTCAGAACCGCAGTTGATTTAGCAGATTAAGGATAGCCAATTTCAGGATCCCGAGTTGGTCAGGATTAGAGACAGGATTGCAGATAAGCCAGATTTCAGACTTGAAGATGGTGTTTTGTATTTCCGGGATAGGTTGTGTGTGCCTAATGTTGGAAATCTTAAGGATCAGATTATGGCAGAGGCGCATCATGCGCGATACTCTATGCATCCCGGTAGTACTAAGATGTACCAGAATTTACGGGGTCAATTTTGGTGGAACAATATGAAGAGAGAGATTGCTGGATTTGTTTCGAGATGTTTGACATGCCAGAAGATCAAAACAGAACATAGAAAGCCTCCAGGACTTCTGAAGCCACTGAAAAGACCCAAGTGGAAATGGGAGCACATTACGATGGATTTTGTGTCAGGATTGCTAGAGACTTCGAGACACAACAATGCTATTTGGGTGATCATCGACAGATTGACTAAGTCTGCACACTTTGTGCCTTTCAGGACAGGAAACAAGATGCATACGATGGCAGATATGTTTATTAAGGAGATTGTTCGATTGCATGGGATTCGAGCTTCGATTGTTTCAGATAGAGATAGCTAATTCATCTCAAGATTTTGGACTTCATTTCAGCAAGCTATGGGCACTCAGTTGACTTTTAGCACTGCTTACCATCCGCAGACAGATGGACATTTAGAGAGGACGGTCCAGACTCTTGAAGACATGCTTAGAGCGTGTGTTTTGGACTACAAGATAGAATGGGATCAAGATTTGGCTTTGTGCGAGTTCGCGTACAATAACAGCTTTCACGCGAGTATCGGTGTGGCACCGTTTGAAGCTCTTTATGGTAGGAGGTGCTGATCACCGGTTTGTTAGGAAGAAGTTGGAATCAGAAGCTTTCATGGACCAACTATTATTGGTGAGACTAGTGCAAAGGTCAAACTTGCATATGAACGGTTAAAGACAGCTCAGAGTAGGCAGAAGAGTTACGCGGATCACCGACGTAGAGATCTTGAGTTTCAAGTGGGAGACAAGGTGTTCCTCAAAGTTTCACTAATGAAGGGCACCATTCAGTTTGGGCAGAAAGGCAAGTTGTCACCAAGATACATTGGACCGTTCGAGATTCGCAGCAGAGTTAGAGACTTGGCCTACATATTGATATTACCTCCTAACCTTGCAGCGGTACATGATGTTTTCCATGTGGCTATGTTGAGGAAATATGTTCCAGACTCGTCGCACATCATTGAGTATGAGCCTTTGGAGATTCGAGCAGACGCAACTTACGATGAGAAGCCTTTGCAAGTGATTGACGTCAAGGAGACAGTGTTGCGTACCAAGACGATTCGTTGGGTGAAGATCTTGTGGGAGCACCATGGTCCGGAAGAAGCTACGTGGGAGTTAGAGGAGCAAGTCATGAGGAAGTATCATCATCTCCTGACCGAGGTACGATTTATATTTGGAGGACCAAATGTCCTAAGGAGGGGAGGATGCAACACCCCGACCCGCCTTAATCTCGATTTAGAGTTAATTAATTTAGATTAATTGCTTAACGGATGTTTTGATTGTGATTGGACTTGATTAAGTAGAATTAGTGGGGTTTGACCATTTACTAGGTAGATTATGACTTTTGGAGTGTTTTGGATTTTGTGTTTATTTAGAAATTTTGGATTTTTTAATGCATTGCATAGAGCATTTCATGGATTGTTATTACATACTTTGGCCCATTTAATTTGGATTCCATTAGGCCCATTCCCGGCCCACTCATTTAACCCAAGCCCCTTTTTTTTAGATTTTCAGCCCATTTGTGGACTTACATGCAATGCAGAGAAAGTTTGGCTTCAAAAAGCCCTAACCCAGCCATTTCTTCTTTTCTTCTTTTCTTCTTTTCTTCTTTTCTTCTTTTCTTCTTCCTTCCTTCTCCATTTCCACCAACTGGGAGCTTTTCCCTTCTCCTTCTCTTCTATTCTTCTTCCTTCACTCCTAGCATCAACCAAAGGACCTTGCTTGTGTAGAAGCCAGTCACCACTTCATCTTTTCTATCTTCTTGGGCAAGGGTTCCATTCTCGAAGCTCAAGCATCCACTCATCTTTCTTCCTTCTTGCTCTTTGTAAGCTCTTTCTTCATTAATCATTTCCTTTTGATTTCTTTCATCCTTGGAAAGCTACAAATCGTGCATGGATCATCTTCTTCATTTCATTCAATTTGGTTTTCACTATTTTAGGGCATTTTGAGCTTGCATTTGGGGGTTTTATCTTGGAAAGCTTATTGGGTACTTGAGTGGTTCTAGCTTGGATTCTCAGCACCTAAGGCAAGTTAACTCATATACATTTGTATGCATGCATCTCTATTTGATTCATGGATATGTTTAATCATGTGGAAACCCTTCTCCTTGCTCAAGGATAGATTTTTGAATGGATGGTTTTTGTTAATGTATATGGGATTGATTGAATGGATTTTTATGAGCATTTGGAAGCTCAATATCTTCATTTTTAATGTGATTTGAAATGTAGAAGAAGACCCTGAATGGTCTGAAAGAAAAGAGAGAAGACACAGATTTTCGGAACACGAGAATTTGACAGTTCGCTCGAACGAGCGAGAGTGCACGCTCGAGTGAAGGGCTCTCTGGGAGAGTCCGCTCGAGCGAACTTTGGTCCGGTCGAGCGGACAGCTCCCTGTCTGGGGTCCGCTCGAGCGACCATCTGAACGCTCGAGCGAACCTGATGCCTGCAGTATGCAGATTTCCAACGACCATAACTTTTTAACTGTATGTCCGTTTTTGGAGATCTACATACCGTTGGAAAGCTCATGATGTGTAGAACCCAACAAAAAGTAAATTGATTTGATTTGAATCTTAGAAAAGGATAAACATCGAATTTTACATAATTGTGACAAATAGATGTTTCCATAAAATAGATATTGAACCGTAGCTTGTTCTAGTTGATTGGGCCTGATAGATGGACCTGTAGGATGTGCACCCTGAACTTTATCATGACCAATGAGTTTGTTTAATTGTGGATATGGATTGAGCAACCATACCCACAACGGGCCTTGTGTTCTTAGGATTGTAACCGAACCAAATGTGTCCTATGAAGGGATTCGACATCCAAATTATGTTACGCCAAGGGGTCCTTTGTAGCCCAATAATGTCGAAACTCTTAATACTACCCCGAGTTGGACGGTGAAGACCACATGTGTTCCCAAGACCGTAGGCCTGGCTTGATATCTGTCTTGATTCCGAATATAATATCTCTGTACAGGCATTGCATTCCGTTTCCAGTATTCTAGTATGACTTGATCATGCTTCTGTTCAGTTATGTATTTTCTGTTACACATCTGTTATATTACATTTATTTCTGGCCTTGTTCAGTATATTTCAGTGAGTTCTGATTTTTGTTATTTATATGGCATGTCCTGCATCTGTCCTGTATCTGATTAACACTGTTCTACACCTGATTTGTTAACTGTACATTGCACTCTATCAGTCGGCACCACTTAGCTGCGACCCTATCTAAGTCGGACCCGGCTAAGTGTGGGTTTAGTATATTTCTGGCCCTCTGTAGATGGAAAATTATCCTGAGGATAGATCAGCACCCTAGGTCTACGATGGAGAATTCTGGGTACCTCTATCTCCTAGTAGAACCGCCCTATTCTGTCATGTTCTGCTCTCATTTTATTTTCATACTATATGATTAATTTGAGAGAATATAGCTTATGTGGATGTGCCAACTAGTTCTGTTAATATGTATATCTGTTATCGATGACTCGTATGTTCCATGCTAATTATGCACTGATATGCCTAGTGATCATTCCTTGATCTCTTATAATTTATACCTGTCTGACTATTCATTTGATCCATGTTATATGGACTGTATATGTTTGTCTTGCTTAGCTTAGTCTAATGGTGCTACACTTGGAGTTACAGGTGAATACATCGACGCCATTGCCCCGGAGATCCTTGAGGAAGAAGAACCTCCCCTTAACGTAGCAGAATGGACTCTTGATGATGTCTTCTAGACATCTGTATGATGAGATTGAACGTTAAATGAACCGTGGACAGTGGTTAGGATTGCCACATCTTTTGTAGCGGTTTTAATGAACTTGTTTAACTTTTGGGAATGTAACTTAACTAACTTACTTCTTCTCTCTTTATCTCTAGAACTTGAACTTGAAATTAAATCTATGCTCATGAACCTTATGCTCTATATCTTGATGATTGGGTGTTATGATATTGGATATTTATTTGACAAAAATTTATACAGGCGAAAAATATAGATACATGGATTTATAAACCTCATATGTGATATCCTATGGGTAAATTTCGTACGTGGGGACCAAGAGTCAATGAGTTGACTCGAATTTCCACGCGGGCGTGTGTCGCACCTCGAGATGTGCGAAATCGCGGACTCGGGGCGTGACAAATATCATCAAACTTGCATGTCCAAGGTAATCAATAACTAAAAGATATCATTCTAATGGATCCTTGACTGCTCTTTAGGCTATCTAAAATGTTTTAATCTATTATTTTCGTATTCATATGCATGGTTCATATTTCTCCTGATTGTTGTATTTTATGTGTTCTGTCATGACCTGGACCTACCCAGCCTTAGTGTGATACCTATGGGACTCATTGGGAATTAGCGAGCGGTCTTCGCTCTGCTTGGACCCTAGATGTACCCAGTTCCTTAGGCGGTTTCTTCGGTTGGTGTGCGAGCATTAAGTACCCTAGCCCCTTCTGAGTTACCCAGATCATCTTGTACTTTTACTACCTATTCAAGGCCACCATTTCTAACCAAGATACTGCCCATTTTTATGTTAGATTTCCCAGACCTAGAAGGATTGTTTTTCTAACCCGAACCAATATTGTTTTCTATTTTAAATCATTGCAACTATCTATTTCCCCCTAGTACTTGAACATACATACTGTGAGTACTAGAATTACTCATGTGCCCCCGACTGAACACTGAACAATCCCAAACATGAAACACTGAATTATCCTTGAATTCCCGAGTTGGTACCACCCAGTTGTTATTTGTTTATTTATGTAATACTTGGGGTGTTGTTGCTTCCTGCAGGGGTGTCCTAAATGTGACACAGTGTCACTAAAGTACCTACCTTGCTCGGGCTATATTCAGGTTTCCCCGTGGCAGATCCAAAGATTTATGACGGCCATAAACTCCAACGCGAGTTCAAAGGTACTATCTGCCAATTCGTTAGGGCAAGCTGATGCTCCCCTTCCGAGAATTTGTGCAATGTGGTTGTCACCTTATTCGTTATTGATGATTTCGTTGTTTTACTCATGATGCACTAACTTGCCTAGTCATATTGTTATCCGACCTCTGTTTAATCAACCTTTTATTTATATTCTGCTTTGTACCTACAAACTATACTTTTTATTTTGGATACTTGCCAGGCATTCATGTCTGATCTACGCTTGGTGTTGTACGTATGGTTTCCCGACTCATGCCTTAGTGTGGTTTTTCAAGGAGGCAATTATGGTGCCGCGGGAGACAAGTGAATGAGATGCAGAAGTTGTCATGTAGACTCCGCTCCTGACACATGAGAAGTTTCACATAAGGGAATCTTATTTTGGGTTTTGTATTATGTTGTACAGGCCTCTGTTGGCCTTTTATTTTAGGAATGTAATTAACACATCTTTCAATATTATACTCTCTAATTTTTTTTTCATGGATAGTGGACCCTATCCTAGTACCAGTGTGTGGGAACTCAAGTAAAGAGAATGAGATCATTCTCTTCTACATAATCCAGTCATTATCAATATAATTTGATGTGACTAAAATGTACTTCACATTTTGTGTGGAGGCCCATTAATCTTAAGTTAATGCCACTTTTCCAGGTATGTTTTGAAAAGTGGTTTTTAAATTCTCTTTTTCTTTGAGAAATATTTTTATTGCATCACTTCTTTCAGCAATTTTAGAAATCCTTTGTCATCTAGGGCAAAGGACCGCTTCAAAAATTCTTCAAATGATTGATTTTTAGCAAGATTAAATGGTAATTGATAAATTATAATAAGTCTTACAAGTTGGTATCTAGCATTAGCAGGCTTATAACTAAAAACTCTTAAATTACCAGTTAAAGAACTTTGAGAAAGTTGGGTTTGGACGCCACGGCACCCTTCCCCCAAATTAGCATCTCCTCTGATATGTTTGGGCATACAGGATCTCACGTGTTTAATAAGGTGGCTCGTGCCAGCTAATGATTTGCAACTGTAAAGTTCTTTGCAAAATTTACATTGTGCCCTATTCTGTATCCCTCCAATGGGGTCGCGGATCTCAAGAGTTGTAAAATATTGCCAGACCGCAAAAGTCATTTTTCTTTTCTTTCTGGTTGAAGAACTTGGGCCACCAAATTGAGGATGACTTCCCTCATCTTGAGGAGAATATCAAGGATCGTCCTCATTGAGAGAAGTCAGTGTTGAACGATTGTGATGGTCCCGTCATTTTTTAAAAAAAAATAAGTTTACAAAAAAACTAAATAAATAATTATATATAATGTATGTGTTGTGATAGTTTATATAAGAAGGGGGGGAATATGAGACTTATTATATAATATTACTATGTATATTATTACTAAATAAAGATCAAGTTTTAAATTAATAAATACCTTTAAGAGAGAGAGGGCTAATAGAGAAGTTTTGATGAGAGAGTGAAAGAGAGCTTCTCAGCCTTGAAATGTTGGCAGGAGAGGTTGGTGCCTTAAAAACTTTGGGAGAGTGTGAGACCTTAGAGAGAGAGAGGTTAGAGAGTAGATGAGTGTTTAGAAATGAGAGGGGAGTATGTATTTATAGACTTTCTAAGTGTTGAAATGACAAAAATACCCCTCATTTGACATATTTTGGCAATTAGGGGGTATAATTTTCAAAAATGGTGAAATAACATAAAAACCCCCCTATTTGGCCGTTTATAGCTGTTGGAGGTGTAGAAGTATAAAAAAATAAAAATATGACAATTCTGGGAGCTGTTGGGGGGTTGAGAAATTTTGACCGTTGGCAGTGGGCTAGGTCGTGCCATGATGCAGCCCAAGCACCCTAGCCCAGCACGGCCCTCCAAAATATCCTTGCCAGCCTGGTCAACACGGTCAATGGGCCGGGCATGGCCAAAGCACGATTTTTTTTGTGTTGGCGCGGCTCGGCCAGTTTTCAACCCTAGCATATGGGCAACAAAGGCACATCCAAAAGCATATGTGTCAAAACTAGTACGGGAAACACACTCATACTAAAGGAAGTGCGACATGTACCGGATTTTCGCATGAATCTCTTATCCATGTGAGTGTTGGATAATGAAGGGTACACATTAGGGCCGTACTGTCAATCCGGCCCTTTGACGAGGGGGCCCGGCCCGGCTCGGCCCGCAAAAGCCCTCAAAACGAGGGCTTTTCTTTTTGTCCTAAAGCCCGAGGGTAGGGTAGGGCCCAATTTTGAAAAGCCCGCAACCTTGAGGGCCAAACTAGGGCTTGACTTAGCCAGCCCGAGGGGGCCCGGCCCGGCCCTCTGTCTATTAATATATAAAATAAATAATATATATAATATAGAATATATATATAGAGGGAGATATATTTTTACAAAAGAATATAAAGAACTCCTCTAATTAGCAATTAATGATACAGACTTAATATTTTATCAAACAATAATAACCAAGGCTTAGAAAGAATTTTAATGAATATCCCCATAGATCCCAATATTGCCACCTATATTTAATTCTATGTTATCATTTGAATGATATATTTGATTCTATGTTTACCTAACACGGACATATTCTTCAATGAAAAGGGAATTCAAGTTGTTATTCATCATATTGATTTTCACCAATGTAAACTATTGAAGGTTGGGAGTTTAGATAGATGATCATTAACATTATCATTAAGTGAGGTTGCGTTTCAACCACTAGCTATTGATCGATGCCAATTTCTTTCTATACCCTTACTTTTATGACTGTTGTTGTTTCATCCATGTGGACCCCACATCCAGAGTTAAAAGTTTGTAAGTCATGAATCAAATCATCTTTGTCATTCATCTTCGGCATTCAAAGTTTAATTGTTTTGTTATAAAATCCAATGGTGATTTTCCAAAGAATTACAAGTTAGGGTTAATGCTAACTCAAGAGTGGTCTAATGTTTATTTGAACCACATATACAAATAATTTATTTGGAATAAGTCTAATGCCTATTTGAAATAAATCTAATTGAATCAGAGACGGCTTACCAAATATGTTCTCATGGTTCACGTTATTGCTTTATAAAAAGATATAGAACATAAACTAGTAAAAAAGGCAATAACTAGCAAAACTTCAGTTGCGACAATCTTAATAATACCCTAAAAACAAACAAAACCGAGCATATTATTTAAACTATGTAACTACTGCTAGTGTGTTAAGGTATTTAAAAGTGTATTTTCCAGTTTCATGTCACAATACTATCACATTACCTTATTTCATTTAATCCTAACTAATACCTTTATAAAATGATGAAGTAACTTGTTTTGTGCATTCTTTAAGAAGTGTTACAAAAAGATTGACTTTTACATTGCCCATCGAATAAAGGTGGGTTAGCATTATGGTATAGAAGAATTATTATATATGATAATATTAAAAAAATAACTATTTCTTTCGGCCCTGGCCCGACCCTAGCCCGGCCCTGACCCTTGAGGGTAGCATAAGGGCTTCGATATTGTAGGCCCACCATGGGCTCCGAGGGCTTTGACTTGACCTAAGCCCGGCCCGCATATATGAGGGTAGGGTAAGGGCTTACCCCGGCCCGGCCCGGGCTCGGCCCTTTGACAGCCCTAGTACACATCCGTTTGTTGCAAAGAGGGATGAAAGCTTACAAAAGGCACACTTGTGGTGGCAATAGGCAACAAATGTCGCACGTTATACTACATGAAAGGGCATTCATGTAAGGGGGAGTTAAATGCTACATCGAAACGCTCCTTATGCAACCTATGTCACAAGAGGCTTGGCCACATGAGCAAGGAGATGGAAGTCTTACCAAAAACGAACCTCCTTCTATGAAAGAAATGTATGCATTTAAATTCATTTGATGGTTGTTTGATTGGAAAGCAACATAGAGTTTCTTTTGTGAGGTATAACACCAACTGTAAGTGCACAAAAATCCACTCACAGGGGGGTAGTGATTTTTAGACTCACTTGAGGACGGAGGTTGAAGCTCCTTGTAGATGATGTAAGAAACCGTTGCCTGCCTTGAACCTGAGAAAGGGGAAGACAATGAAGACAATGAAGGACCCTGGCTTGGGCAGCGCAGGGCTCTCCAATGCCTAAGTCAGTGTGAGAACTGGACAGTAGGATGGAGATGGGGAAGAAAATTTATCTCATACCAGCATGTGGTTCAGAGGAGATCAGAGAGATCAGCCTTGTTGATGGAGTTGGCTCTTGTGTATTTATAGGCAGGGAGCCTTGTCTTTAGGTGAGGTGTCTCATGACTCATGACAGGGAATCAGATCATAGCTCACCTTTCTTTAAATGGCAATCTCATCATAGCCCACCTTGTCTCATCAGGCCATGTGCTAAAGACACAGGACCATATGTTGGATGTTTAGGAGTGGTGGGACGTACGGTCAGGCGCCAGGGATAGGGGCGGTGGAGCAATAAATGCTCTTGTTTTGTTTACACGTTTTATGACGTGCTTTTTCAGAGGCTGTCGGCGCTCATGTCTCTACCGAGGCCGAGTCCGAGACCAAGGTGCCAAGGTGAGGCTCTTTATTATTTACCGAGATGGGACTCGTGTCCACCGAGACCAAGGTGGGACTTGTGTATCTCCTGAGGCCGAGATGGGACTCATGAGTTTCCTGAGGTCGAGATGGGACTCGAGACCGAGATGGGACTCATGAGTTTCCTGAGGCCGAGATGGGACTCGAGACCGAGACCGAGGTCTGGTCTTCAGACTGAGGAAATATCCCCCACACACCAACAAATGTATGAAAGTTTTGGAAAGAGTCTACTCGGATGTATGCAGTCATATGAAAATCGTTACACCCGATGGAGCTTCTTATATTGTAACCTTCATTATTGATGATGCATGTAGAAAAGTATGGGCATACACTATGAAAACTAAAGATGAAGTGCTTGATCATTTCAAAATTTTCATGTTCTTGTTGAAAGAGACATAAAAGAAATTGAAATGCTTAAGAACAAACAATGGGGTTGAATACACCATGCACAAAGGCGTTTGAAGAATATTGTAGAAAGTATCACATAAAGCATGAGAAGGCCACTCCACGTACGCACTCCACGCCAAAATGGCCATTGCTGAACACATGAAATGAACCAAACCATACTAGAGAGGATTCGATGTTTGTTGTCCAATTCAAGATTGCCTAATTTGTTTTGGGGTGATGCCATGAGAAAGTCATGTTACTTGATTAACTTGTCTCCATCAAGATACTTAGAAGGAGACGTCCTCGAAAAAAAATAGAGAAAAAAAGATGTCTCATACAAGCACTTGCTGGTATTTGTATGCAAAGCCTTCAAGCATGTTCCCAAAGAGTTAAGGTCGAAGTTAGATGATAAATCTATGCCATAAATTTTCTTGGATTATGCGGATAAAGAACTTGGTCATAGGAATTAAGGTTTATACTTTATAGAAGTAAAGATGTCTTCTTTCGAGAAAATGAAACCATTAAGATTTTGATGAGTCTATTTGGTGGAAAGTTGTTGGTGAGCAGGTAGCGCGAGTTGTTGTCATTCCCCATGAGCGCCATACTAATGGTGATGCAACTATTCCCCGTGAGCAATAGAATGAAAAAGTTGAAGAAAATGAGAAGCTAGAAGAGCCACATGCTAGTGATCAGGTTGATGATAGTGATGGTGTTGAAGATGGTGGTGATCATGTTTATGATGTGAAAGCCATGGAAATGAGGTCGAGCAACCTCTTAATGATGAGCCAGTGACAATTGAGTTGAGAAGAAGCTCAAGGATGCCTAAACCTTCAACGAAATATCTTAGTTCATAATATGTCATGTTTTTTTTTTTTTTTTTTTTTTTTTTTTTAGTTTTTTTTTTAGTTTTTTGGTTAACCCAACCAAGAGGGCAAGGATCCAATTAAAAGCTCGCACACACTTGGAAAAAAAGTCCACTCAAGTGGGAAAAGAGCCCGCACAAGCGGGAAAAAAACCCACACAAGTGGGAAGGGACCCCGCTCACATGGGAAAAGGTGGCGTGCCAAGGGTTCAAACCCTGAGCAGCCAAGTGAGAACTGTCACTCCTTACCACTCAGGTAAGGAAAGCTATGAAGAAGCCCAAGTTAGCACTTGTAAAAAATGAGTTGAAGCAAGCTATGCAAGAGCAGATAGATGCCTTGCATATAACACTTATGATTTGGTGGAGAGGCCAAAGGGTAAAACACTTTGAAGACAAAATGAGTTTACGGGTTGAAACATGAAGAACATGGGCAACTTCGTTATAAGACAAGGTTAGTTGTAAAAGGCTACAAACAGAAAAGGGGAATTGACTTTTTTTTTTTTTTCCTAGGTCTGAAAATAAAGAATGCATGTCATGTTGCAAACTAGCATGGACAGAATCACATAGCATTGGACTGTGAGTTGTAGCTCGATTCGAGCTTTTCCTCAATTTTTGTTCACATTTTTTTTTTTCTAAGTTAAACCATAATAAACCAAACCAAACCAAGCCTTTTCCCACTAGGTGGGGTTGGCTATATGGATTTGACGACGCCAATCAAATCTGTTTAGTGTCATGTCCTCCGTTAGATCCATGTAGGCAAGGGCATGTTTAATAGTTTCTTTCCAACTTCTCTTGAGTCTCCCTCTCCCTCTCCTACTCCTGACAATCTCCATGCTTTCACACCTTTTAACAGGTGCCTCCGTTAGACGCCTTCTAACATGGCCGAACCATCTCAGTTGATTTTCTCTCATTTTATCTCCAATCGGTGCTATTCCTACTTTGCCTCTAATCTCCTGATTCCTAATCCTATCTCTCCTTGTGATCCCGCACATCCATCTTAGCATTCTCATCTCTGTAACTTCCATCTTCTTGACATGATTATACTTTACTGCCCAACACTCTGATCCATATAACAACGCTGGTCGTACCGCCACCTTATAATACTTTCCTTTAACCTTGAGGGGGACTTTCCGATCACACAACACCCCCGAAGCACTCCTCCGTTTGGTCCACCCGGCCTGAATCCTATGACTTACATCAGTATCAATCCCTCCATCATGTTGCACAATAGATCCAAGGTACCTAAAGTTTTCTTTCTCTACAATCTTTTGTGTGCCCAAACTTACTTTTATATTACCAGGTGTCCTACTTTGACTAAACTTGCATTCCATATATTCCGTTTCGTATCGACTTAGCCTAAACCATTTTGTCTCTAATGTTTTCCGCCACAATTCTAGTTCAGCATTCACTCCTTCTCTCGTCTCATCCACTAAAACAATGTCATCTGCAAATAGCATACACCACGGCACCTCATCCTGGATAACCATAATGATTTGAGAAATACCACATTCATTTTCTTTCGTTTGATCGATAGAGGTTAAAACTAGTGTTTGGATGTATGGTGAATTAGAGTAAAGTGGGGTGAAGTATAAATCAAGAGAGAATAAAATATAAATGGGTTATGATGGTCTTTCATTTTTAGTGGATGGAAAATCTTCTTGACTTTTTGTATAAAAAGAGGATTCTTTTTGTCATTTGGCAGAGGAAGGACGGTCTTCTACTTTAAAAAAAAAAAGAAGAGATTTTAAATTTGTGTACTTTAGATATGACCCTGCTCTTTTCTTGTGCTTACAAATCCTAATGATCTCCAACATAAACCCATATCCTGTGTCTGATGCAATAAAAAAAAGTGCACATCCGCTACTCAACTGATTGTTTTAGATGAGTTTTTTACAAGAGTTTTTGGGGGTAAAAAATTCAGGCCGATACAGACAGATACAAGAAGGCGCCAATAGAAATCAGCCAATACAAATCACCTACAAAACCAATAACGCTATATTGAAGCTTGGTCCTGAGCATGAACCAATGTATTGAGCCTTGTTCATTTACAACATTAAATAAGTCGACTAAACAGATATTTCCATGCCCCATATTACAAAGACACGATTAAATTCATTGACAGAAAGGATACACGATAGCATGTTACAGAATTAAAATCGATACATAACACTATCACAGACCCTTTTAAGTTTATTGTGGTTATTAAAAAATATTATATGTCCATCTCAGATTGATTACCCAAAGGAGGAAACTCAAAACACCACCATTGGGGAGTATCAGATGAAAACAATGCCTCGTAGTTGCTGCTATTTGACCATGAATGAGCTTTTACAGCTGCAGCCGCCTACTGCACTTGGATTCGTGGTTACCTGCACATCAAGAATCACAATTCAGATACTGATTGTAGAAAGTAAAGAAACTATCCAAGGACTACATAGTAAGTAGCATGGGCATACGAAACCACAGGACTGATAGTCTGAGTGACAATCAATTCATTCAACAATGGATAGCATCAGATGATCCCCTCCATCTGTGTAGGAAAGGAAACTGTCCAAAATGTAACACACGAGAAGGCAAAGAGAATGAGGTGTGGAGGAAGTTAGCTTTTATTTAAACTTTAGTGTGGGTATAAAGGACTAGGTTGATCGAGAAAATCACCAGTAACCCTTTACAACAGAGGTACAACAATGATGGCTCAGTCAGTATGGGAGAGGTATGGAAGCTTCAAGCAAACAAGAGGGCTTGAGGAAGAAGGAATGTTTGAAAATGTTACCAAAAAAGCCCCATCCTCTTCACAGAGATAAATATTTACAGACAGGAAGAGAGGGTCTAGAAAGTGCCTCGGTGCTGTAACTTGCACCATTTCTCCTTATCTCGCCTTCTTTCGATGCAGATTTCCTCTGTTCTTTTTTTGGGGCCCCCTTGTTGGGATGTGAAGATGTTCAAAGGGATAGTCTTTGTAACCGCAAACTCACCGGGAAGAAAGGAAAGGATCCCAAGGGGTTCTTGGTGTTTCGCTATCTAGCTGGAAACGATCCCATATGTAGTCAAAGTAAGACCAAGATGAATGAGGCTGGAACCAGATAGTTGACTTGTCTGAGCTAGTTATCCTTTCTTTCACACACGCACACGCAGTCTATAAAAACTAATTATAAACATATAAAACAAAAGGAAAGTGTAGCAAAAATCAACTAAGATCATATCCCCCTTCCAACAAACAAATTCATCCTCAGCACTGCAGATTTTGGAATCACTTCACATTCCTAATCAGCTTTCATTGGAATGTGACAGAACTCTTCTGTTAATCATACTACTAGCAATTTAGTTCTTCGACCGAATTGTAGCTAAAAGGTACTTTTTAGGCTTCTTCTTGGCAAGTAATTGCATATCTAGAATTCCATTCCACAATGGTGATGCAATCCTAAGGTTAGGATGCAAAAACCGGAGCACAATTTGGGTTCCCAAGGAACAATTACACGAAGCAGACAACCCTCCAATGATAACCCACAAAAGGAAAAATTTATTAACTCCAAATCTCTGAGATTACCAATCTCTACAATGTTGTATATATAATAAAAGAAACTTAGCCCTAGAAACAATCCTAATCAAACTAGGAAATAAAATAATATTCTCCAAATTAGAAACTAATCCTAATTATACTCTTTGCTAAAAATAAAACTAATAACAATTAAAATCAGAATTTCATGGGTCCCACATGTCGCCCACGAGCCTTGTTGCAACGATGTGGTATTGCTGCTGCATCATTCCCCCCAGGTTGGAAAAGAGTACAACCTCAAACTCGACTCTTCTTCTTGATGTTGCTTTTGTATACAGTGTGTACTTGAAGTCCTTCCTTGGTGAAATAAGAACTTGATCTTTTCTTTGGTGGTGTCGGCTTCATAGGACAAAGTCTGACCTGCTTTTCACCATGCATGAATATGTATGTGTTGTCGTGCATGTCATTAGTGTCATTCTTATCATACATCCATGACGACCCAACAAGATCTCACAACTATCCATGGGTAACACATTACACCACACGGTATCTGTATAATCTTCACCAATAGAAAAGGTAACTGAACATGCATACCATACTTGCACTTCATCACCCGTCATTAACCATCTAGCAAAATAGGGACGATGATGTTTTCGAACTTTCAGCTGCAATCGATCCACAAGAACTTGAAATATAATGTTCTGACAACTTCCTTCATCAATGACTACCATGCATTCTTGACCATTGACTGCTCCTTTTTAGCGAAAAATATTATCTCGCAACCATATCTTCGCAGTAGTTGATGTAGTCTATTTGATGACCATGAGAGACTCAAGACCCTCCTCAGGCCCAATGTCTTCCACCTCCTCTATTTCATTCTCTTTAGGATCAACTGGAGTATCTTTCACATCACTATCATTCTCAATAAGGTGGATGCATTTGGGACATTCCATTGCACGGTGTCCTCGTTGTTTACCATTATAGCATGTGATCCTATTTTGACCTTCGGGCTTGGTGAAAACTTTCTCCGATGAACCACTCAGTTTAGAATTTGGTATTGAGGAATTCTTCTGCACAATCCATTTAGATGCATTAAATTTTCTGGCCTAATGATTTGCAATCACCTCAGCCTTGATAGCATGCTGGACGATCTCATCAACATTATCAAAATGCTTGAATGTGAGGATATGTCGTGTGTCAAGTTTAAGCCCATTAAAGTATCTGTCAACTAATACATCATCATCTTCATCCAGCTCACAACGATCTTGCATGGTCATGAACTCCTCAGAATACTCAACAACTATCTTATATCCTTGTTTCAAATCTTGAAAACCTGAACGCAGATCTCTGGAGTAATTGACAGGAAGGAATTTTTGCTTCAACATATTTTTTATCTCGGTCCATGTGTCAACGGGGTCAATTTGTTGGTTTATTCTCTTCTTTTGCAACTCGGCCCACCATATCACAGCATAATTGTGAAATCGAGTTGCCACCAGTATAATCTTATGACCATCCGTCATTGGCTTGGGTGCAAAAATATTTTCCACACACTAACAAATCTATGAATTCAGCCGGTTTCAATTTTCCATTATATTCGGGAATCACGAGTTTAATACCCAAATCACGATCAACACTGACAGCATGTGGATCTCATTGATTCTGATTATATCCTCCATCATCTCGATGATTATCCTCACGTCAATTATTTTCCAAATTGGTTAATCAGGTTTCAATCCTTGCAAGAGTCTCTTGCGTTTGAACCATCGTTGCAGATAATTGATGAACATTTACCGATAATTCCACAACGGTTCCCCTCAAATCCTCATTGATATTGGATTAAGACTCCACTTCTATATGCTTCTTGGGAGGCATTTTTTTTAAAATGCAAATTCAAAATTTCTGACTAGCCTGATGTGTAGATTTGCTCTCCACGATCACGCTGGTACAAACGGATCTGAAATCTGACGGTGGGTGAGCCTGATATCATAAGAAGAAGTCTCAATCGTTGATCGCGTCAAATTTGTTGTTGATTGGATTCTATGATACAATGATGATGTTAACGGAATTTGTTGGGCCTCAAGAAGGGTCGGAATGACTAGACTTCAACTCGGATCTGAACCTGGCCCAACCCGTGAATGAGCTAAATTGAACTTAGGCCCACTTGCTAGTATGTGTCTACGTGTGACTCCTTCAATCAGGTTGTCTCGTTCTCTGTGCAAGAGAAAACTGAAGAAGAAAAGGGCTTAGAAGGTAGACTTCCTTTTCGTTGTTGCTGTATGAGTGGAGACTAGGGAGTCGATGGTGTTGCTACTGCAGTGGTGACGACTGGCGCTGGTGAACGGTATGCCTCTTCTTCCCGTCTCTTCTTTCTTTTTCTTTCTGCTCTTTTCTCTGCTACACTTTTTTTCTTTCCTTTTTTTTTTCTGAGTTGGGGTTCGGTGGAGCTGGAAAATTTTTTTTTTTTTTTTTTTTTTTTTTTTTTTTTTTGGTGTAGGTTTTCTGGTTTGGGTTTTCTAGTAGTGGTTGTGAGGGGCGTCCCGAGATGGTGAGGTATGTTGGGAGAAGGTGGGGAAGGGGTTCTCTCTTTTTTTTTTTCTTTTTTTGTTTGGTGTTGGCTACTGGGTTTTGGTGTTGGTTGCTGTTGGATGTGGACTTTGGGGTTGCAGGAAGGTGGTTGGGTTGATGGTGTGAGTTTCGATGGGAATTCTAGGTGTCAGATGGGTGGGGTTTGGTGTCAAGGGTTCTGGCAGGGGACGGTGACGAGGGTTTTGCATTTCTGGAGTGACAGTGGAGCGATAGGATGGGGATAGGGAGGGTGATAGTGAAGGTATTGGACGGACAGGGAGGGTGACAGTGAAGGTAATGGATGGACGAGGCTTCAATCAATGACCAGAGGGTGATCAGACCGACGTGGATCTTGGCTCTGATACCAATTGATGCAATCCTAGGGTTAAGATGCAAGTGCCGAAGCACAATTTGGGTTCCCAGGGAACAATTTCACAAGACGACAACTCTCCAACGATAACCCGCAAAAGGTTTTCATTTATTAACTCCAAATCTCTGAGATTACCAATCTCTACAATGTCGTATATATAATAAAACGATACTTAGCCCTAGAAACAATCCTAATCAAACTAGGAAACAAAATAATAATCTTATCCAAATTAGAAACTAATCCTAATTATATTCTTTCCTAAAAATAAAACTAATAACAATTAAAATCAGAACTTCATGGGTCCCACATGTGGCTCACAAGCCTTGTTGCAACGATGTGGTATCGCTGCTGCATCAAATGGGATCTGAGAAATGATTGTAAAATAATTAAGGCCTTTATTTAGGGCAGATACTTTGGTCTATTTGGTTCACCCAAATCAGCCAGTGCCAATAAAGGAAAGTCAATTCTCCTGCTTTCTTTTCTATGAAGACACCCCATGCCACAGGGGGTTGTATTTCACATGAAACCATCCAAATTCAATTTAACCCACGCCTTTTAAGGGACAAAATCTCAATTGATATACGAAACTCACTGGGAAGCTATTCAATAATAGTCCACCAATTTCATTCTAGATTGCAAAAGAATAAACCATGGGTAACAGCGCAAAGATATTCAACAGTCCCTCAATTTCTTTGCTTTTAGAGCCCATTCCATGAGGGAGAATATAAATTTATAAGCCAGCGCGTTACGATAAGCTTTTCCAAGTTACCCTCATACCACACTTCCCAAGATACTGCAGATGAAATTGTCAACTAACTTCAAAGTGCTTGGCCTCTAGATCTGAAATGGGTGACTGAATATTAAATTACAAACGTATGCACCAACACCACTTATACACGTTTTACTCTCCTAATTTCACACTAGATTGCAAAAGAAAACACATTAAAATGGTTATAAAAAAAAAAGAATATACATTGAAATTCTTTTGCTTTTACAGCCCATTACATGAGAGGGAATATAGAAGCTACACCCTTGACAAAAGGCTTCATTGGGTTACTCTCCTCCCACACTACCCAAGCTAGTGCAATCAAAAACCAACTTCGACATAAACTTGCCCTCTAGATCTGAAATGGGTGCAAGTGACTTTTAAACAACAAGCGTTTTCACGAACACCAACTATACACAATAAAATAAACTTCTAATGTAAATCGGAGTAAGGGGATTCAACCCACCTGATTTGCTCAACATAACAAGGGTCAAAATGAAAATATATTCCATCTCAATGAATGGATAGAAGCCTGTGAGATGATATCAAACTAAACTAGAAGCTTACTGGAGAAGACAAACGAAACAGTGAATGTATGAAATGTTTTCTGTATATTTTGTATTGACGAAGATGTACTTTTATAATACATTGTTGACTAGATTAGGAAATCTAATTACATAATCAAAGGAACAGAATAAGAAACTAAATCTAATTACAGTTATTCTAACCACAAGATTTCAGCAAATTAGTATCTATCTTAATCTAATACATGGGCTGACCCAGAACATGGGTCGAGCTGACCCATTAGGTCGAATGGACCTGATCTGTTTCTTTACACCCCCTCTCAAGCTTTGGATGGGAGAAAGTGACCATCGAGAGCTTGGAAACTAGTTCTGAAAAACGAGAAGTGGAGTGGCTTTTGGTGAAAAAGTCAGCTATCTGAGCAGCGGATGATATTTGACAAAGCTTTATAGTACCACTCCGAACATGTTGACGGATGAAATGACAATCAACTTCAAGATGTTTGGATCGTTCATGAAAGACATCATTTGTGGCCAGTTTCTTTGCACTTTCACTGTCAGTGAAGAGAGGGGTAGATTTAGGAACTTGAACTCCTAAATCCTGAAGTAACCAACGAAGCCAAATAAGTTCGGTTGTTGTGTGAGAGACAGCACGATATTCAGCTTCAGTGGAAGAACGAGAGACAACTTCCTGTTTCTTGCTCTTCCAAGAGATAAGAGAGGAGCCAAGAAAAATAGAGAAACCTGTTGTAGAGCGCCGATCATTGACATCTCCTGCCCAGTCGGAATCAGAATAACCATGCAGGGTAAGATTTTGACTGGAGGAAAGGAGGAGGGCACGATTGGAACTTCCTTGTAGGTATCTGAGTATGCGCAGTACAGCAGCCCAATGAAGATGAGTGGGTCTTGCGACAAATTGACTCACCACATGTACTGCAAAGGCAATGTCAGGTCTGGTAATGGTCAGATAAACCAAACTACCTACCACTTCCCGATAACGAGTAGGATCAGAAAGAAGATCTCCATCAGTGGTTCGAAGCTTCAAATTATGTTCAATCGGAGTAGAGACAGGTTTAAGATCGGTGAGACCAGCACGTTGGAGAACTTCATTGCATTATTTTGTTTGAGACAAAAGATATCCTGTGTGAGAGTAGGCAACCTCAATGCCTAGAAAGTAGCGTAGATGACCCAAATCTTTCATCTCAAATTGTCGATGAAGAAACTGCTTCAAGGATTGAATACCAGATGTATCACTGCCAGTGATAATCATATCATCGACATATAGTAACAGAAAAACACAGCCAGATCTCGAATAGCGAGTGAAGAGAGCGGAGTCATGAGCACTCTGAGAAAAACCAATGCTGATGAAAATGTGTATAATTACCAGAAGAGATGGTCGACCATGGTGGGACAATTTCTCTGGGCAGTGGGTGATCAACAGGTGGGCCACCTTTGATCACTGTCGATACAGTGCTTCAGAACCACCGATTCAGTTGCAGATCTTCTCCTTATGCTGGAATGGATAGATGATTAGTGCTGGAGGGGCTCTGATACCATGTGAGATGATATCAAACTAAACTAGAAGCTTACAGGAGAAGACAAACGAAACAGTGAATGTATGAAATGTTTTCTGTATATTTTGTATTGACGAAGATGTACTTTTATAATACATTGTTGACTAGATTAGGAAATCTAATTACATAATCAAAGGAACAGAATAAGAAACTAAATCTAATTACAGTTATTCTAACCACAAGATTTCAGCAGATTAGTATCTATCTTAATCTAATACATGGGCTGACCCAGAACATGGGTCGAGCTGACCCATTAGGTCGAATGGACCTGATCTGTTTCTTTACAAAGCCCACAGTAAATCAAACAGATATTATCACACGAAATAGTAAAGACAATGTCAAGATGCTGCAAATTACCTGAAATTGATTTGCAAGCAGCTACAAACCAGTCCCGCTCAGTTGGCCGATGATTAGCTGCTATTAAGTTATTCAATTAAGCTTTCCACTCGAACGGGCATGTGTGATAAATGCTTAATTGTTTGCAATCTAAGCCCTAATATTTGATTCATCTTGTGCCAGTCATAGTTATTTTATTTGATTTTACATAGTTTTGTTAATTTTTATGCTAAGGTCAAAAGGAGCGAATAGAGAGGAATTAATAAAGAGGATGATGAGCGTGAATCCCAAAGAAAGACCATGGTGAGTCCCATTCAAGATATTCCAGATTTCAGGAAGACTTTCTAATTATTTGGACAACTTACAATTCAAATCAAAGAAGGAAAGAATTAGAGTAAGAAATTCTAATCAAAGAAGAAGAGCAAAAGAAAGAAACAAGAAAAAAAAAAAGAACAAACCCAATCTAGGGTTACACACCCAAAGGGGGTCCACATCTATTACAAATAGAAGAATTTCAGAAATTAGAAGCCTTATCCAAGTTAGAAGTGGAGTTCAAGAATGGAGAAAAACAAGGAGAAAAAGAAGGAAAGTTTGGAGCAAGAATTCTGTAATAACCTGGGCCAGATTGGGCCCAGATTCGTCCGACCCACAAAGTGTTGGATGGGTTGGATTGCAATAGTTATTTATAACCTGGCCTCAGCCCAATAGTACCCTTTTGTTTGTTATTAAGTTGTTGGAACGATACCTCCTTGTGAGGAGGATACCGTTCGGGTACCCAGAGGGATTTCCGAAGGTTAGAGATCTCACACAGAGGGATTTCCCGAAGGTTAGAGATCTCACCCTATCTCAAAATTTCGAAATGCTTTATCTCCCTTCTACGATTGATTTCATTCATTCTCATTCTTGGGTTATAGAAGAAGGGAGAGAAAATGGTGCAGAAGGACTGATCTTGGGAAGCAACCAAGAAGAATCTCAGGGAAGCAGAAACCGGAAGATCTAGTGGATGCAATACTCGAGGATAATATTGATCGAGCCACAGTCTTCTATACGATGAGGTGAGTAATATTTTCAAGTGCACTGAGAAATAGATTCATAGGATTTATTGTGCATTTTATTGATCAGAACTTGATCTGTGATCTCTATATCAAAGTGATGATGGATTGTTATTATTGAAGATAGTAATGAAATCCCAAAACCGGGGCTTGATTTCAAACCAAATCGTCAAACACATGATCTGACGATTTGGGTAGTATGATCATGGGACCCACCTGATCATAGATCTGACCCAGGGATCTGAGGGTAGACCTTTGGGCGACCTCAGTGATGGTGGACCCACTTGGATTGGGTCCCATCAGTCCCCATTTATATTCTGGAAATTTCTATATCGGTACTATAGGGGATTTGAGTTTTCGTAGATCTGGTAGTGGGACTCACTGGTCCATATGATCAAGGATCACTTCCATAGATCTGGAAGCCAACCCTTGGCCGACCATGGTGTAGGTGGACCTTGTAGGTGGACCTATCTAGAAATGGGCCCCATCTGGCCCTTAATTTAAGACTTTAATCACCTGTGTCGTCATTTTTTGGCATTCCTGGGTTTTTGGTAGATGCCACCTGATCAAGGATCAGGGCCATTCATCTGGTCAGTCCCTGATGGGCGACCAAAGTGGACCAGGTCCCATGCAAGATGAACCATGGAGGGCCCACCATCCGAACATCCATGTTCTTGGAGGCGTGAACCTTTCTGCTGTGTCGAAACAATACAGTTTCTAATGTTTGAAGTGCCGGAATCCCTCTTTTAAGTTGAGATATAATAGAAAGAGAAAATCCAGTTGCTATGGACTCCCATCTCTTTTAACAGATTGTAGAAAGAATGAATATTAGGAAGAGGAGGAATATCAGACTACAGTAACTATACAATTTACAATCATTAACTAGTGGGACCTACTGACCCACCTGATCAATGACCAGGGCCAGCTATCTGCATGGCCTTTGATGGGCGACCAAGATGGCCCTGGACCCATGTGGGTCTGGCCACTAAAGAGCCATGATCTCGTTCCTCCAAAATATTGGACATGAGACCCATGTTATGTAAATGATGACACTGTGTAAGGTATTGTATTGCCACCCCATTCAACTTTAGTTGCTGTGATGATTATTCCCAAATTATATCCTATGTTATTTCATAATTTATAAAATAATCATTACCTCTACAAATTCTGTTATGGGCCTGAGATTGTAGTGTGGACCTTGATTGAATTATATAACTTAAGCATTGTCCGTTTCAGGCATGTTTAGTGAACCTGAATCTTGTTACAGGTTATGAAATAAATATCCCAGTCAATGGGACAATTATTTAATCGACAGAAATTTCTTATATATGATTGAACCTGTAATGATGACTTAGAATTTAATGATATGAGAGGAGTGCCACATAGACGAGTTCCAAGTTTTGATTTGGAGTGGGGCACATATGTAAACCCGATTATGTGGGACTAGTATTATATCAAAACAATTAGTGTATATAGTTCTATGATAATTATATTGCATGCATAATGAATGTAAAAGAACTATTGAACACTTCCTATTGATTCGCTTTCATATATGAATACTACATGAGACAGTGGCATGTTATTTGAAACATCAGTAAGGACCTTACTCTGGACATTGATCTAATTAGTGAATTCTTTGTGGGCATGGAGTGATAAGGTGGATAGGGATTGAATCAGTGACTATTGAACAAATCTCCTAAGGGAGAATTTGATTGACTTATGAAAAGGACTTCCTTATTGGAAGGGACTGAAACACTTAAACTCTCATAATAGAATTCTATTGAATTATACGGACCCATATCTGGGAATACTGGAAATATCAATGTTAAGGGATGTATGTGAAATCTCATAGAACCATAAGTAACGCTATAGGATATTTGTTATCATTTCACGATTTCCTCTTATTAGTTTGTATTGGTTTCTGTTATTAAGTAAATTGTGTATTTTAAATATTGCTCACCAGTTTTTTTCTGATAAGTGGTTTGCCCCACTTCAGGTACGGGTCATTTGGGGGAGTTTGGCAATGAAGGAGAACAGCCTTTGAATTTCAATCTGCGTGGCTGATGAGCGAGCGTCAATCGTATTGAACAAAAAAATTTGAATTTTAGAGTTTGATTATTTCTTTGAATAATGTTGAACTTGGTTTTCTCAAGAAACAGGAATTTTATATTTTGGGACTTCTTGTTATTGCCCATTTGGTTAAATTAATCTCTTAAATAAATTAGAAGTATTGCTCAATTCTTTGACATACTTGATTTATGTGGTGATTATGATTTTACTCATATTAATGTCCCGGAATCTGATGAGCTCCAGGTTTCGGGGCGTTACAAGTTCAAGTCAAGTTAGAAGTCTAAGAAATAGGGCCCACTTTTATGTCAAAAGTTTAGATTTAATTCCTTGCAATTAATCTCAGATTTGTGGGTCCATGTGAATAAGTTTCTAGAAGATACAAGTGAGACCAGATTTAGAAAGCTTGCTAAAACAAGAAAGAAGACTCCTTATTCAATCTAATTAGGTTTCCTAATTATAAGGAAGGTTGAAGATCTATTTCTACAAGGGAACTACTTGCTAAAAGGGGCTGTTGCAAGACTTATAAATAGCATACAAGGGAATGGACGTGAAAAGTAATTCCAGCACCGTTCATTCCATAAACCCAGCCACGTTCAGCCCTAATTCCAGCACAAAAAGCAGCCATTATCTATCCATTACAGCAGCCACGTCCAGA
Source organism: Litsea cubeba (assembly GCA_012931725.1). NCBI lineage: Eukaryota > Viridiplantae > Streptophyta > Magnoliopsida > Laurales > Lauraceae > Litsea > Litsea cubeba. The sequence goes on along the minus strand of CM022951.1, from coordinate 42,496,236 downwards.
ATAATTCCAGCCACCATAACAACACCCTATCATCACCAAAATCAGCCATCTCCATCCCAAAAACCCTAGCTGCTGTATAGCCATCCTTGGAGCCATCTTTGGAGCATTTTGGAGAGCTTTTGGAGGAGGAATAAAAGGGAAAAGCTCCTCGCCATCCACTACTTCACCATCATCTTCTAGTTTTCTTCTTATGACTCTACTCTCTAGTTTATTTTTCATTAAAGACATGAGTAGCTAATTTTTTTAGGGCTAGGGTGTAATTGAAACCCTAGCCTAGTTCTATGTAGTCTCTTTTGGCGTTTTTTAATTCAGATTTCAGTTTTGCTGGTTGAGATTCTAAAACATGTTATTAATTGATGAGTTGTGTATATGCCATGCCAACCATGTGATGTTCAATTAATTTTAAGAGTAGCTAACTTAATTTTGATTGATCTTGATGTTATGCATCTAGGGTTTAGAACCATAAATAATCTAAGTATATGCCATGATGCTTAGACTCACGTATTTATCTTTCCCATTATTTTTATGCATGTTTGTTTTGACTAGGACATATGCCATGCTTAGTTTTTGCATCATAATGAGTAATTCATGTAGTATGCCACTTATGAATTAGGTTTAGGGGAATAATAATCTAGACGCATATGCCATGGTCTAGGTTGATAGATGTCACTAATAAAATCTGATTTTTTGTTAAAAGATAATAAGGGACATGCATAGGATTGGTTAGGGGAGTAGATGAAACCCTAGTTCATTCATTTATTATTACTTTTTTTTTTTAATTCTCATAGTAGTTGTTTTTAGGTTACTTTCCAATTGGCTTTTGATACTTTAAATTACTGTTTTTAATAGTTTAATTCCACTTTTCATTATTCAATTATTTATTTTAATATTCTAATTTTTATTTAATTTTGACATTGTTTTATCACAAGTCTTCGTGGGATCGACCTCGTACGTACAATTCACTACACTACATAGTGATCTTGTGCGCTTGCAAGTTTTAAGTTGTGTGCATATTAAGTAGCTTATATCTAGGTTGCTTAGTGCATACCAAGTTTTTGGCGCCGTTGCCGGGGACTTGTTTGCATAGAATAGTGTCAAAACTTGTGCTTAATGTAGTGTCATAGTCTGGTTTCGTTTTTAGTTCAGTTACTTCAAGTTTTAAAGTGCTGTTATTTACTGTTTTATCATAATATTTCAGCTATTTAATTTCAGATTTCTATTTTTCTTCTTTTAGCATAATTAACTCTTTTCTAGGTGCTTACTTGCGGTCATAAATTCTGTATATGCAAGGTAGGCGATCTCAGCACTTGGCCATTATTGTCTACGATCCAAAAATTAAACGAACTTTTAGAAGATATCGAAGACAAGCTCAGAGGGCAAGAACCAATACATAGCCCTCATCTAACTCAGAGCTTGAAGAAACCAGTGTTAACGGAAATCAAGGTACTGAAAGAAAAATGGCTGACAGAGAAGAAAACGAAAAAGAAGTAGTAGTAAATAATCAAAATAGACCAATGAAGGAATCTTACATACCCTTGCACACTGAACAGCCGTCCACCATTCTTTATCCACCTAATACGGCTGGAAATTTCACCCTCCATGCACAACTGCTGAATATGGTGCCACACTATCATAGGTTACCTAATGAAGATCCTTATCTTTACATTAAGGAAGTCTTTGAGTTGTGCGCAACACAACAGATACATGGAGTTACTGCAGAGGGCATCAGGCTACGTCTATTTCCTTTCTCTCTTAAGGATAAAGCTAAAATATGGTTAAACTCCTTGGATGCTGGTTCTATCAACTCTTGGCAGCAGCTAGCCAGTAAGTTTATTAAGAAATTTTTTCCGGCTCAAAAGACAAGGCAGTTAAGAAGAGAGATCCAAACATATCAACAGAAAGATGGAGATTAATTCTGGGAAGCGTGGGAGCATTTTAAAGATTTATTATTGAAGTGTCCACATCACAACCTCACCAAAGATGATCAGGTTCAAGCTTTCTATGAAGGACTGAACGAGCTGAATAAGGGAATAGTTGACGCTGCGTGTGGAGGGGCCCTGATGGAGAAAAATAGTGAGGAAGCTTATGATCTTTTTGAAACTCTTAGTGAAAACTCACAACAATTTTCTTGTAGAAACAGACAGATGGGTAAGAAGCAAGGAATATATGAGATCCAGTCTCAAGGAAATATAGCTGCCCAGATGGCGGCAATGGATAAAAAAATGGACATGCTCATCAAAGCAATGGCTGCCAACAACATGCAAGGACAGACACCAAAGGAAGTATGTGCTATATGTTCTCACACTAACCATACTACTGCATGCTGCCCCATGTCATCTTTTACAGACCAGGAACAAACCAACTATGTTGGTAACGCTTTTCCTAAGCACAACAATCCCTACAGCAATACCTACAATTCTGGATGGAGGAATCATCCAAACTTTTATTGGGGAGGGAATCAAAACAATGAAGGAAATCAAAGGAATCAGAACCGATATCAAAGACAGCAGAGAAGCTACCAGAATAACAATTTTTTTCAGAACAGTGCACAAAAGCCACAAGAAGATGAGTTCAAAAGTTTGGTGACCCAGTTTATTCAGTCATCTCAGGCTAATTTCCAGCAACATAGCCAAGCAATTACAAATACTCAGCAGCAATGTTGTAAAAATCGCTAGGCGGACGCTAGGCGGTGGGCATGGACTAGGGATTAATTCCCAATTAATCTCCGCCTAGCCCGATTAATCCCCTCCTAGTCCGATTAATCCCCGCCTAGCGCCTAGGCGGTGACCGCCGCCTAGGCCAATTTTTACAACATTGCACAGCAGAGTTTGGAAGCTAGAAGCACAAGTGGGTCAGATAGCTAATGCCTTGAGCAAGAGGAAGGACGGTAAGTTTCCAAGTCAGACTGAAATCAACCCTAAAAATCATGAGCATCTGAAGGCCATAACTACCATCACCAAAGAGCCAGAGAAGGTCTACAGGAGAATGAGGCAGCATGGTACAGCCAAGACACCAGCGTGAATGGGCCACATGAAAATCCGAAAACTGTAGACATTGAGCCACAGGACAGTGCAAGGCAAACTCCTATTCAGGAAACAACTTCTAAAGCGCCAGAGAGGGTCTATAAGCTAGTTCCACCTTACCCTCAGAGGCTTAGACAGGAAAAGAAAAATCAATTCACGCAAGACATCTTCGAGACTCTAAGGAAGGTAGAGATTAACATTCCACTGATTGATGCTATCAAGCAGATACCCTCTTATACAAAGTTTATCAAGGAGCTATGTACAAACAAGAGGAGACTCAGAGATCATGAAGAGGTTAAGTTAACCGAGGAAGTCAGTGCAGTTCTTTCAAGAAAGCTTCCTCCAAAATTGAAGGACCCTGGGAGCTTTACTATACCTTGCAAGATAGGAGAGCAAACTCTTGAGAAAGCTTTACTAGACTTAGGTTCGAGTATCAATTTGCTGCCATTCTCAATCTATGAGCATTTGAGTTTGGGAGAGCTCAAACCAACTTCAATTACATTGCAATTAGCAGATAGGAGTGTGAAGCACCCAAGGGGCATTATGGAGGACATTTTGGTTAAGGTAGGAGAATTCATATTACCTGCTGACTTTGTGGTACTGGACATGGAGAGTGTATCACTGCCTCACCACCTTTCTATTATACTTGGCCGACCTTGCATGGCCACTGCGGGTTCAAAGATAGATGTACAAAAAGGGCACAATTGAAATGAAGGTTAATGGGCAAAAAATTGAGTTTAAAGTGTTTGAAGCTATGAAAATGCCTAGAGATGAAGATTGCTTTCAGATTGAGGTAATTGAGCAGGCTATAGTAGAGGTGCCCTTTGCGCATGTGGATTGTGAACTGGTTGAGACTCTTGCTTCTTTGATACATGTATTGATCAGACATCTCTGAGACAAATGGTGGAAGGATAGGTTTCATATTTTAGTGTTTTTATTTTCTACCTTGTTTATTTTATGGTTTTGCTCGAGGACTAGCAAAAGGTAAGTTTGGGGGAATTTGATAAGTGCTTAATTGTTTGCAATCTAAGCCCTAATATTTGATTCATCTTGTGCTAGTCATAGTTATTTTATTTGATTTTACATAGTTTTGTTAATTTTTATGCTAAGGTCAAAAGGAGCAAAAAGAGATGAATTAATGAATAGGATGATGGGCGTGAATACCAAAGAAAGACCATGGTGGGTCCCATTCAAGATATTCTAGATTTCAAGAAGACTTTCTAATTATTTGGACAACTTACAATTCAAATCAAAGAAGGAAAGAATTAGAGAAAAAAATTCTAATCAAAGAAGAAGAGCAAAAGAAGATAAAAAAAAAAAAAAAAAAACCCAATCTAGGGTTACACGCCCAAAGGGGGTCCACATCTATTAAAAATAGAAGAATTTCAGAAATTAGAAGTCTTATCCAAGTTAGAAGTGGAGTTCAAGAATGGAGAAAAACAAGGAGAAAAAGAAAGGAAAGTTTGTGTCAGAACCAGAATTCTAAGATGAAGAGAATAAGCTTTGGAATATTGGATGATCTGAACGATCAGTCCTTGCTTTACTTATAGATTTATTGGCCTTAATCAAGGCAATTACAATCTCTAACAGAGGAAAGAATATAAAGAATATTGATACAGTTGTATACAAGGAAAGAAATTAAAATAGATTGATGAGTCAGTCAACTAATCCTAATCCCACGTGATGTATGAGAATGGGCCAGTGGGCCTATTGTACATGGGTCTTGGATCAGCTATTGTTAACATCCCCCCTCAAATTGATGCTGGTCAAATAGTAGCAATTTGCGAATCAGGAACTCATGACGTGGCCGAGGCAGTCCTTTGGTGAAGATGTCTGCAAGTTGGAGTTCACTTGAAACATGTGGAAGACTAATGACCTTGCGATCATATTCGTCTCGAATGAAGTGACAATCCACCTCAATATGTTTTGTACGTTCATGAAAAACGGGATTCTCAGTGATACGGATGGAACTTGTATTGTCTGCATGAAGTGGGGTAGCTGATGTCTGAGAAAAACCAAGATCTGCAAGTAATCCACGAAGCCAAAGGATTTCGGAGCAGGCAGCGGACATAGCACGATATTCAGATTCAGTGGAAGATCTGGAGACTCTTTCCTGCTTTTTGCATTTCCAAGAAATGAGTGATTCACCCAAATACATACACCAGCCCGTGGTGGATCTGCGAGTATCCGGGCATCCTGCCCAGTCGGCATCAGAATAAGCAGTAAGTGTCAGAGGTGTGCCAACCGGAAAAAACAATCCTCGAGTCGGAGAACCAAGAATGTACCGAATGATCCGTTTGACCGCAACCATATGGTGATGCCTTGGAGCTGTCATGAATTGACTAACATTCACAGCATATGAAATGTCTGGTCTAGTGATGGTCAAGTAGATCAAACTGCCAACCAAGCGTCTGTAGAATGTGGGATCGGATAAGAGATCCCCATCATCTTTCTTGAGTTTCACATTGACTTCTAAGGGAGTGTCCACAGGGGTGGTATCAGTTAGGCCAGCAAGATCATGAAGGTCAGTAGCATACTTATGTTGATGTAAAAACAGTCCCTTGCTAGACTGTTGGACCTCAAGTCCCAAAAAGTATGTTAATGGACCCAGATCTTTCATATGGAAGGCAGCTTGAAGTGAGGATTGAAGACTTTGAATCATGTTACTATGAGTGCCTGTGATGATGATATCATCCACATATACGAGAAGTATAGTGGTAGCTTGAGCAGTCTTCTTCAAGAATAATGAGGGATCATAAGGATTTTGAGTAAAGCCAAGGTTCATCAGAGTAGAACGAAATTTTTCAAACCAAGCTCTGGGTGCTTGTTTGAGTCCATACAACGAGCGACGGAGCCGTGCCACTTCATTTTTAGAAGGAGACTCATATCCTTGAGGAAGACGCATGTATACTTCCTCTTTAAGATCCCCGTGGAGGAAGGCATTCTTCACATCCATCTGATACAGGGGCCATGAGCGAGATGCTGCAATAGCAAGAATAGTACGCACAGTTGTCATCTTGGCGACCGGAGCGAATGTTTCATCATAGTCGATACCATACTCCTGACGATTGCCAAGTGCCACTAACCGAGCCTTATGACGTGCCAGAGTACCATCAGGATGCAGCTTGATAGAGTAAACCCACTTACAGCCAATGGGTTTGATGGACGGAGGACATTGAACAACATCCCATGTGTGATTCTCTTGAAGTGCGTCAAGTTCTTCCTGCATGGCCTGCCGCCAACACTCATGTTGCGCTGCTTGGGAAAAGTGATTAGGTATATGAACAGAAGACAAGGTAGCAACTAAGGAGGTATGGGTAAATCCAAACCGATCAGGGGGGCGGGAAAGCCGAGATGATCGACGAAGAGGAACTGGTTGGGAGATGTCAGGAGCAGGAGTGGGGTCAAGTGCCGAGGAAGCTGACAAGTCAGGAGGCTCAGGTGCAACCGTGTTTTCCCGTCTACGCCTTTCATACACAATAATAGGCTTGATATTTTCCGTAGGTGGATCCAGAGGATCACCAAAGGGAGGAACAAGTGAAAACATAGGAGATGGATCATGATCTAAATGATGATGGAAAAAATACTGATTTTCAAAAAACACAACATTACGAGAAATCCGGATACGTTTGACCTTGGGATCATAACAGAGAAATCCTTTTTGGTCATTCGCATAACCTAAAAAGGCACACTTCGAAGATTGAGCCGATAGTTTTGTTCGTTCAACCGGGGGAAGAAGAACAAAACAGACACACCCAAAAACATGGAGATGAGAAAAAATAGGATGCTTATGAAATAAACGAAAATAAGGTGTTTCATGGTTGATGCGCGGTGATGGTAGTCGATTTATAACATGAACTGCTGTGGACAAAGCTTCGGGCCAAAATTTTGGTGGAACAGACGATGCTAAGAGGAGTGACCGAACAATGTCCAAAAGGTGTCTGTTTTTCCTCTCAGACACCATTTTGTTGGGGTGTATAAGGACATGATTTTTGAGAAATGATCCCTTTGTTTTGCAAAAAGGTATGAAACTCATTTGAAACATATTCACCACCTGAATCTGTACGAAGTGTTTTGATGGATGTGGAGAAATGATTTTCCACATAGGCTAAGAAATTTTTAAACGTAGCAAACACCTCAGATTTTGAATGCAAAAAATATATCCATGTAAAGCGACTATAATCATCAATGAATGTCACAAAATATTTAAAATGTGAATGGGATATGACAGGTGCTATACCCCATACATCACTATGAACAAGATCAAAACATTTCAATGATAAAGAATTATTGATGGGAAAAGGAAGAGTCTTGCTTTTGCCCATTTTACAACTTGAACAATCAAAAGAAACATCCTTAAGGGAAATTTTATTATCATTTAGCAACCCAGATTTAAACAAAGATAACAAAGTACGAGAATGAGGATGGCCTAATCTAGTGTGCCATAAGTGGCTCTTATTTGAACTAGAAGCAGAAAACAAGGCAGAGGCAACCAAATTCCTATCATGTGTAGATAGTTGTAGCGGAAAAAGACGGCCACATTTAGGCCCCTTCGCTATCACCTTCCCCGATGCTTGATCCTGTATAACACAACCAGAACGAGAAAAAGAGACAGAACAATGATTATCAACTAGTTGGCCAACAGATAATAAATTGGTAGATAACTGAGGAGAAAGAAAAACATGACTCAAAGGTAAGGGATGTGACATCTCACCGATGGCAGTGATGGGTATACTGCCACCATCTGCTGTATTGATTCGGAGACTTCCATCATAAGGTTTTAATTGAGAAAAATTTTCAGACGAATAGGTCATATGATTAGAAGCCCCCGAATCCATATACCAGGTAGAGTTTGACTGTTTGGATTTACCTGAGAGGCCAAGAGCAGAAAAAGCATTTACGATCATCTGTTGAACCATTTCAGGGGTGAGAGAGGATGAAGAAGCAGGCGGACCAGGCATCATTGTAGTGGCAGCAGGACTCAATGCAGAAGTAGACACATCCAGAGTTGCCAGATTTGCTTTCTGAGAAGAGTTATGAGCACGGCGCCGACATTCAGGAAGAACATGGCCCTTGCGTTTGCAGTAAGAGCAGTATTTTTGATTGCATTGCGTGGCAACATGTCCATATTTCTGACACGAATAACACTGTACTTTGGTCATATCTCTGTTCTGCTGGTGGGAACGTGCAACATAGGCTGTAGTGATTGGACCGGTGGACAGTGCTTGTTGGAGAGCAGCCTGGGTTGTAAAACGCTGTTCCTCACGAAGGAGTTCTCCGAGACAAGAATTAATAGATGGGGATGGCACTCTGCTCATCAGATTTGAACGTATTTGTTCAAAATCAGGTCTAAGTTTCATCAGAAATTGATCCCTTTGACTAGTGGAATGGATGGTTTGAACCACTGCAATCGAGGCATCTGGTAGGCTGGAGTAGATAATCTCAGTATAATCCGTCCATAAGCGAATAAACTGAGAGTAATATTCTTGAATAGACAATGTCCCCTGAGTAAACTGAGAGAGCTCATGTTCCAAGTGGAACCTCCGTGCAGAGTTATCCTGTTGATATACCTGTTTTAGATAGTCCCACATGCCTTTTGCTGTTTTGTAAGGCCGGAGATTCAGGATGTACTGTGGATCGACTGACCCCAGAAGCCAAGTCATTATTTTTGCATCGTTGGTGTCCCACTTGGAGACAGCCTTATCATCCTCCACCGGTTTTGGATTAGTCTCATCTATATGACCCCATAATTCTTTTCCTTTTAGATATATCTGAAATTGGAATCCCCATGATGTGTAATTGGTCCCATTGAACTTAATTAGTAAATTGTCACTTTTGTCCATGATTATCTCGCTAGAAAAAAACTGGCTGAAGATAACCAGCAGAGAACAGAAGATCAACTCAACAGTGCAGCAGAGACACAAGCAGAAATTTCCAAAGCTTCAGACAGATTGTAAAAAGAACAGATCTGGTTCTTAACAAAATGTGGAAAACAATTCTATAATTCTCAGAAATATCAGACGACCCTAAGAAAAGGATTTCTGATTGTGTCTGACGGATCTATGGTGGGCCAGATGTGATCAGATGCCAGAATTGGCACTGGCGACCTGAAATTCTGCACAGGATCTGGTCTGGTGGCCCACAGATGGATCAAGGATGAGATCAGAACACATGGGAAGAAGGAGAATCCTTTTTCGTGTCTACTGAACCAAATCTCACCCAAATCGGATGAGAATCCAAGAAATTGGACGGTGGAGATGAAAATTGGAGCAAGATTTCGGGAATCCAGAAAAATAGACAAAAGTCCTACCTCGAGGCAGCCAAAGATTCTGAAAAAATCTCTAGAATGTCAAGAATAAGTTGTCGACCATCACAGATAGTGTTGGTGAAGGTGTCTTGATCATCGCAGGTGGGCCACTGATTTGTTGGAGAGAATATGCCTGACGACAATGTTTCCCTTCCTTGGCTGTAAATTTCTAACAGTAGAGAACAGTTGCTGTGGTGATCTCTATTGAGTTACTAAGATGCAGATGACGTAGCATGAAGAAGAAGATACAGCAGTAGAACAAGTTGCAGGCTCTGATACCATGTCAGAACCAGAATTCTAAGATGAAGAGAATAAGCTTTGGAATATTGGATGATCTGAACGATCAGTCCTTGCTTTACTTATAGATTTATTGGCCTTAATCAAGGCAATTACAATCTCTAACAGAGGAAAGAATATAAAGAATATTGATACAGTTGTATACAAGGAAAGAAATTAAAATAGATTGATGAGTCAGTCAACTAATCCTAATCCCACGTGATGTATGAGAATGGGCCAGTGGGCCTATTGTACATGGGTCTTGGATCAGCTATTGTTAACAGTTTGGAGCAAGAGTTCAAGTCAAGTTAGAAGTCTAAGAAATAGGGCCCACTTTTATGTCAAAAGTTTAGATTTAATTCCTTGCAATTAATTTCAGATTTGTGGGTCCATGTGAATAAGTTTCTAGAAGATACAAGTGGGACCAGATTTAGAAAGCTTGCTAAAACAAGAAAAAAGACTCCTTATTCAATCTAATTAGGTTTCCTAATTATAAGGAAGGTTGAAGATTTATTTCTATAAGGGAACTACTTGCTAAAAGGGGCTGTTGCAAGACTTATAAATAGCATACAAGGGAATGGACGTGAATAGTAATTCCAGCACCATTCATTCCAAAAACCCAGCCACGTTTAGCCCTAATTCCAGCACAAAAAGCAGCCATTATCTATCCATTACAGCAGCCACGTGCAGAATAATTCTAGCCACCATAACAACACCCTATCATCACCAAAATCAGCCATCTCCATCCCAAAAACCCTAGCTGCTGTATAGCCATCTTTGGAGCATTTTGGAGAGCTTTTGGAGGAGGAATAAAAGGGAAAAGCTGCTGGCCATCCACTACTTCACCATCATCTTCTAGTTTTCTTCTTATGACTCTACTTTCTAGTTTATTTTTCATTAAAGACATGAGTAGCTAATTTTTTTGGGGGCTAGGGTGTAATTAAAACCCTAGCCTAGTTCTATGTAGTCTATTTTGGCGTTTTTTAATTCAGATTTCAGTTTCGCTGGTTGAGATTCTAAACCATGTTATTAATTGATGAGTTGTGTATATGCCATGCCAACCATGTGATGTTCAAATAATTTTAAGAGTAGCTAACTTAATTTTGATTGATCTTGATGTTATGCATCTAGGGTTTAGAACCATGAATAATCTAAGTATATGCCATGCTTAGACTCATGCATTTATCTTTCCCATTGTTTTTATGCATTATGTTTGTTTTGACTAGTACATATGCCATGCTTAGGTTTTGCATCATAATGAGCAATTCATGTAGTATGCCACTCATGAATTAGGTTTAGGGGAATAATAATCTAGATGCATATGTCATGGTCTAGGTTGATAGATGTCACTAATAAAATCTGATTTTTTGTTAAAAGATAATAAGGGACATGCATAGGATTGGTTAGGGGAGTAGATGAAACCCTAGTTCAGTCATTCATTATTACTGTTTTTTTTTTAATTCTCATACTAGTTGTTTTTAGGTTACTTTCCAATTAGCTTTTGATACTTTAAATTACTGTTTTTAATAGTTTAATTCTACTTTTCATCATTCAATTGTTTATTTTAATATTCTAATTTTTATTTAATTTTGACATTGTTTTATCACAAGTCTTCGTGGGATCGACCTCGTACTTACAATTCACTACACTACATAGTGATCTTGTGCGCTTGCGAGTTTTAAGTTGTGTGCATATTAAGTAGCTTATTTCTAGGTTGCTTAGTGCATACCAATGTGTACTGATAAACAGAGAATTGCGGTTCTCTGATTAATATGACCCCAATGTCTAGGATACCAATCAGTAAGGATCACATAAAAGATATATATATAATCTGACTGTTGGATACCATATATATCTTTTATGTGATCCTTATTGATTGATATCACAATGGGACTTGCAACGTTGAATAGAAATCAAAATCCATCCAAAGCTACCCAGGACATTACAATGCTAATAATATTGTTTTCAAAAGAAATAAAGACCTAATCTAATCCTACTCATTCATCCATCTAAAGAAGGTAAAATCTCAACGCCCTAAACAAATGGCTATCAAGTGCCCTACAAAAGCTAAACAGAGGAATAAAACCCCACGTCCCTAGAGGGATTTGCACAAATCCATGCTCTGCACAAATTCCTTCAGAATTTTGCAATGAATATGGAGGTCCCTTGTGGGGCCCCTATCATGTGCTTGCATCAAATTCGCCAATCATCTATTGAGGCATGCCCATAATCAACAAGACCAGATACTACAAATTCCAGCAAGCACACTATATATTAACAGCTCAGATAAACATGTCATAAATTGTCCTTAATCCTTGGACACACATGAATCAGTTCCAAAAAGAGGCTTGACATGTTTTATGTTCACACAGTTTAGATCATCTTGCATTCTATCATTAGTCAAAGATCCATTCATTCAAACAAACCATAGATATGTACAATTCAAGGAGAAAGCAAGAAAAGCATATAGCTGTAGCATGACCCAACCTTATTTCAGCTAACAATAACAAAGACAATAATTTAAACAACTGGCTTCACACAAGGAAGACCTACCAACCATCAAACACTCTAGTCTTCAAAGCCAGAAGAAAAATGGAGTTCACATTCACAAAAGTCCCTATGTTTAATCTAAAATAACCATAGTTTTCTGACCAAATGTGTCGACCAGGAACTCGTCCAAGACAATCAAGCCAAGTTGACAGGGAACTCGTCCAAATCAATCAAGCCAAGTCATGAACTGGGTGACTACATAGGGTCAAACCCAGCTGGGATCAATTTTGGTCTTGACTCTGGGAATCGGTTGACATCCTGGCTACAGCGAGTTGGATGAGTCATAAAAGCCTACAAGGAAATTCAAATTCACAGAGGTGAATCGTTGTTCAAAAATATGGTGAGGATGAGTGGGGTTGGATTCCTGGAAGAGTCCATAGGAACTGAGTTTCCTTTTTGTGGGGGATCATCTCAAGTATTGGGGAAGGAAATCTTTAGGAAAGGGTGGATTTTAATTATTGGCGGAAGGCAGGGTCTTTGCATTTTTTGCTTCAATGAGTGGATGGGTGCGGGTCCTTCACGTAGTCTATTTCCTAGGTTTTTAGGGTGGTATCAAATAAAGAGTCTTCGGTAAAAGAGTCGTGTGTTCGTGGAAAATGTGTCGTGGAATGTGTTATTTACGAGAGTTCTCGTCAATTTGAAGTGTCTAAATATGAGTCTTTCAAGTCTGCTTTCATAACTTGTTTAAGATGAGTAAATCTGCATTTGAAAGCCAAACACCCCCAGGAAGTTTTCGTCATACTCTTTTCCATAGAGCATTGGATTCATCTCCAGTAGCTCGGACTCCTTACATGCAAGTTTGGTTGGGTGTGACTTCTCCCATAGTGGAGGTTTTCTGCTGGTTGGTAGTAGTTAACAAGATGACTCTTAGAAGGGAAGGCATGGTTTCCGAAGATTTTTCTAACATGTGCACTATTGCGAGGAGTTGATTAATCAATATGTGGTGCATTGTGATTTATCCTCCCTTAAGAGTGATTTCCTCAATAGCTGTGGTTTAGCTTGGTGCTCTCTGGGGTCAAGGTAAGTCAGTTGATGCTTGGAAAATGGTTCCTTATGGTAGTAGTTTAGTGGTAGGGAGGATCATTCCTTTTGCTATTCTTTGGTGCATTTGGAATGAAAGAAAGGATAGGATCTTTTATGGAAAGTGATTGCCCATGGAAGTGCTTCTATCACTCATTCACTTGTGGTTATGACTTATGAGGATAGCAAAGTGGCCTGTTAGACAAGGAAGATGTCTACAAATTTGTGTTTGGATTCTATTATTCTTAATTGGGAAGCTCGTACGGAGTCTGGTCCCATCAAGGAAAGGAGAACCGATTTGTGGTTTACTCAATTCATGGCTCTCTTCAATGTAGCCGGATCAGCTAGAGGCAAGCCAAGTGCAACGTATTAGGGGTATTGTTCAAAATAACAAAGTGGAGATGGCGTTTACATTTTCCAAGCATTTGAGACTAAAAGATTCGAATAGGCAGAGGTTGTCCATTCTGGAAGCTTTAAGGACATTAGTGGTTTTTTACGATAAATTATAAAAAAAATGATTGGAAAATTTAAGCAAAAAAAATTATTGAAAAATTATTCTTCCAATGCCATTTCTTCATTTTGCATGAAATTGAGTCCAGGGAAATTCTAGTTTCACTTCAATTAGATCAATTTTCTATCCACATCAATCAAAGTGGAATTTCAGCGAGTAGATCAACTAATGCCACGACAGATTCACTACCTAAGGAAGGGGTGGATAGGGCTATCGCTTCATATGCTCCTATTACATAGTTTTTTGTCTTAGCATTGGAATAATACTCCTATGCTTTAGCTGGTCATGATTTAGCTATTTCAGTATTAAATGTATTCTCTAATCCTCCTTAAATTAATATAACTTACCAGTTATTGATCAAACAAAAATACAAATCGTGTGGTTGGATTTCATGTGCAGCTTTTCTCCTGGACCTTTTCTGTAAAAAACACATGATTAATCTTTCAAATAAAACAAGTGCCCAGATTTTTTGGAAATAGGATTCTTTTGTATTTTTTTCATATATTTATATATTAAAATTTTTTATTTTATAATAGAATTTATTAAAATTTAAAAAAAAATAGTTTACTTACCCACGTAGTCAATCCACTGAGTTTCCAAGTTCACTTTACACGGAAACTACCCAAGTCTGTCCACCCATAGAGCTGGAAAACTATGCAAAATAACCAAATCGGTATAGGTAAAAGTCCTGAAATGTTTATATGGATATATCCATCCTAATTTCAATCCTCAATGAGTGTTAAACCAACTTTTCTACTTAAGGCAACAAGTCTTAATTAGATAAAGAATCTTCACATGTGGGAATATACATAAAGGTTTTATATTATCTTTTAGCTATTTCTCAGGATGGAAATTTTTCTCCTACGGGAGTGCACACCCGGACAATCACTAAAGGTAGGACCCCCCGAATTTCACTAGGTCCCACATGACAAATGGGACCGATGCGCAGTGCAAATCATTCTCCTTAGGAGTCAAAGCACCCTTTCGTACACTCCTTCCAAGGCTCACCCCAAGCCCCATCCCAGTTTTTGAAAGAGCTCAATCCCATCAAAGTTTATCTTCCAGGGATACTAGCCGTTGTCCACATTGATGGCACATATGACAAGTTTTGGCCTTTCTCAGCTGATTATCCTTCACCTCAACTTCTTATGAACATGCTATATACAAAACACAATCACTTTCTATTATCATAAATCAAAACTTAGATGATCACCAATGTGATAAGCAATAAATTAATAGATATGAATTGATAAAGAATGGATAATAAATGTGAAGAAGAAGAAGAAATATAAACTACGGGAGAAGCTAACCAGAAAAGCAGAGCGGATCAGCTCCTCAACGTAATCAACAGTTGCACCTTTGACAAAGTCATATGATATTTTATCAACCACCAGCTTAACACCTTCCTTCTCAAAAATTCTACAGAACATTCAAGGACAACAGTAGATCAAGACAGGAAGACAAAAGCACTTGAATAGGATTGCAACCACTTAAGGATGGACTGGAGATGTATATAGGCCCATAAGCTAGTCCACCCAATGGCCAAAAAGGTTGACCTGCCCTGCTGACTTGGGGCCTATTTGGCTTATCTATTTGAAATAGAGCTGATTGAACTAGATATGTTTGAATTAGAGCTCTTTTAAGATCTTTCGTATAAATAGACCGATTGATATGTCTGATTCAATTTGAAACGACAAACTTCTCATACTGAGTCATATAGGCAAAGTCATATTACAGTAACAGTACATGCAAATTTGACATATAGTAATAGTACAGGCAAGCTTCTCATATTACAAAAGTTATATGGGCAAACTTGATTTTTTTTTTTTTAAATGAGGGAAAAACTGTCTGAATGCTTTAGACATTTTTGTCGATTTGACATTTTCAACTTTCGGTTACTTTCTGAAAAAGAGGCAAAAGGTCTTAAAGCTGATTGAATCAAACATCCACATGAACTTTGCCGGACAATCTAAAGCAGTCGAAACATCTATTTCATGAAGTTTTAAATCAAATAGACACAGACAGTAGACTCGCCAAATGGCAAACAATATCAAGCCTGACATTACTTGATAGGCTAGCTGGGGCAGAGCTAGTCAGTTCACAGGTAAATCAAGAGGCAGAACACAAAAATGTTATCTTCTATGGAAATTAGAAAGTAACCTGTCATCGGAGTCAGACTTGTCATCAAGACCAAAGACATACTGGAATCCAGAACAGCCCCCAGTCTCCACACTTAATCGAAGCATCTTTCCTTCTGCAGCTGCATCTTTTGAATGCAAGTCTTTCATTCTCTGCAATCCATTCCAAAAACAAAACATTTTATAAACTAAGAAGCTAGAAAGATCTAAACTACAACTGAGTACTAACTCGCACTTCATCTTTTCCTTCTAAGAACTTCAAAAAAATTTCCTTCAGTCTTTAGGTAATTAAAGTTCGGTATTTCAGAAAATTTCAGAATCCATTAACTGGTACTAGATGTCTGATTGGTGTATTCTATTAAGGCCAAGTCTCAGAAATCTCTGAGTCAATTCAAAGCTCATCATGTTGCCCAAGTATTTAAGCAAAAAGACGGCAACAACTATAAAGAGATCTTGACTACTGTTTCCAAAGTGACAACTTTTTTTGCATCTTAAAACTGTTGCAGTCATACGGTAGCTGTTGTTTCAAATGGATGTTAATACATAGGGGCCCCAACGAAATCATCTATATGTCACCCCCCGCATTCTCTTGTAATTAAAATCTTTTTGCCCTCTGAAAATAAGTCTCTATACGGTTTGAAGGGGCTCCAGGAGCTTGGTTTAAGAAATTTTCAAAGGATATTATCAAGAAAGAGGTGAGAATGTTAAGATGGATTTGTCATAAAACTAGGAAAGACAAATTCAGAGCATTTAGGGATAACAACAATAGGTGATAAATTAAGAGAGACTTGTTTGAGAATTGAGATGGTTTGTACATCTTCAAAGCAGGCTAGCAACGGCACCAGTGAGGAAAATTGTTTCTATTAGGTTGATGGCCCCTCAAGGAAAAGGGATAAGCCAAAGAGGAAATAGATGGACATTAAGGACAAATAGGAAGAAGTGCAACCTATCCAAGGATTTGGTCTTCGATAGACTAGAATAGAAAAACAAAAGTCAGGTAGGTAGCTAACCCCAACATAGTTAGGATAAGGCTATGATAATGATGATGATAATTAAGGCAGGTTTCAAACAGCAACGATGATCTCATATTTATTCGACTTACACCATAGGGCATAAAATTCTTCCTATTCATGCTAATGATATTATTATCTCAGAAGATGATTAAGTGGGAATTCAAGACTTGAAAGGAATACCATGCGTTCATTCAAAATGAAGTATCTGAGTCTTAAATATTTCCTAGGATTGCAAGTATATGCCTAATTGAGATGATTTAGTAACAACTTTCTAAATCAACACAAATATGCAGAAACTGAATTCTTCAGCTGACCTTCCTGACAATCATACACCCAACATCCTGTTTGGAGCTTAACGTCAATTTCGAAAAGGATATTAGTCATGTCTCTAACCTACCTTTTACTGATGAATGGCTTGAAGTCGGATCTATCATCTGTTTAAATGGCTCATGAGATGGGCGTGAATGTGGTTGATGTAAATTACAATTTCGGTAAGATAAAAACTGAGGAACTGAACAACTCTATCAGACACAATGCTTAATGCAACACACTAAATTCTGTACTAATATGGCAGCAAATCCAAATCTTTTCTTACAGAAAAAAAAAAATCAAACTTAGCCTGAATTGAGGACAGGTCCAATTTATGAGTGCAAACTTGGAATTGACTTCAATTATTAAACAGGCCTATCCCATTCTAATAATGAGAAAGAATGGGATGTATCGTAATCACTTGGGAGACTGTTCAGCTGCCAATTGTGATGACACAGATTTAATTTAAAAAAAAAAAAAAAGCAGCCTCCCTGATACTACTGTTGCTCCTAATATAAGGGCCAAGAAGCAAGAATCCTCAAGGATTGTTTGTTTTCACCCATTTACATATGTAACTTACCCATAAGCACGTTTGATTGTGCTCATTTACACAACACATGTTTAAATGAGGTGTGAAAATGGAATGTAAATGAGGCGATTTTCATATGAATATCTTCACACCCAAAAAAAAGGTGTGAAATGATTAGACGATTGGTTAAGAAGGCGCTAGTACAAAAGACGCCTGGGAGAGGTCGCAGTATCAAATCCCTTCACTACCTTTGATTTTTTGCGGCTTCTATGAGGCCCAACTTTTTAACCCAAACCGTTCAAATTTTTCATTGATTCATTAAACCCCAAACGTTTAGTTTCATGCTTTAACATAGATTTTGAGATATATGAAGATTTTGCATATGTAATCCAAACCGTTCAACACTTACTCTTCTCCAAATGGTGCTCCCAAACAAACATGGTATTGTGTTTCACGCATGGTTCAAAATAAGCTAGGTAGCGGCTGCATTATCGGCCATGACGTTTGAGACCACTACGCTATTTTGAAAATAGCGATGCTACAGCCTAAAACCTACTAAAGCCAAGCAGTTTTAATTTAAAACACTGTTTCTTCTACTCAATAGCCTCTCCTAAAGTTGTCTCTACCCTTATATGGTTCCAAATCACTAAAAAAACACAAGATTGGCTACTACATAAGATTCGAATTTATTTTTT
This sequence comes from Litsea cubeba, assembly GCA_012931725.1. Taxonomy (NCBI): domain Eukaryota; kingdom Viridiplantae; phylum Streptophyta; class Magnoliopsida; order Laurales; family Lauraceae; genus Litsea; species Litsea cubeba. Next base: position 42,477,865 of record CM022951.1, on the reverse strand, counting down.
ACCACTTAAAAAATTCACACCGCCACGCTGTTATGTATCGCCCGTTACATAGCGTTTTGGCTACTTGCCGCTACGCCCACTGCAGCCACTATGTTGATCCTTGACCTTCACGTGTAAATTTTACATATGTAAAATTCATAGACGCAAATTTGGCAAATGTAAATACCATTTTCATCGCCCATGGAAAAGAAAAAAAAAACTAAGAATTCAAACACAACCCAATCAAAAAGAATTTTGCAACTTACATCAAGTCTAACTGGATCAATCCCAATAGACACCATCTTGCGGAAGATGAGGCTGGAAAGAAGTCCCCGCATGAAACCTTGAAGAAACGGCATGGAGAAAATGGATCTCACACCCTACTTTCACCAAGAAAAAGAAGAAGCAACTTCCACACAGAAAGCCCCTAAAATGAGTATCATAAATTTGCATTAACTTCAAGACTGGGTAGAAAGTTTGATTATCTTGCAACATGGGTAAATATATCATATCTTGTGAATATTGCGGGCCAATTTATCTCAGATCCACAATGTAAAGAAACAGATCAGGTCCATTCGACCTAATGGGTCAGCTCGACCCATGTTCTGGGTCAGCCCATGTATTAGATTAGATAGATACTAATCTGCTGAAATCTTGTGATTAGATTAACTGTAATTAGATTTAGTTCCTTTTCTTTTCCTTTGATTATGTAATTAGTTTTCCTAATCTAGGCAACAGTGTATTATAAAAGAACATCTTCGTCAATACAAAGAACACAGAAAATCTTCCAAACATTCACTGTTTCGTTTGTCTTCTCTTGTATGCATCTAGTTTAGTTTGATATCATCTCACATGGTATCAGAGCCCCTCCAGCACTAATCATCTATCCATTCCAGCATAAGGAGAAGATCTGCAACTGAATCGATTGTTCTGAAGCACTGTATCGACTGTGATCAAAGGTGGCCCACCTATTGATCACCCACTGCCCAGAGAAATCATCCCACCCTGGTCGACCATCTCTTCTGGAAATTATACACATTTTTTCCAGATTTTTTGATCATCTGAGGTAGGCCATCTTCTCTGTTTTGCAAATTTCCAGTTCGACCGTCCATCTTTCTGGTCTCTCGAGCTTTCATCAAAATTCCACCTAGAGGAGTTTCGAAATTTTGAGGCCTAACTCCCTGTGAGATCTGATCATACAGCTGATCAACAAGTGGGACCCACAGATCAGATCTGTGCCCAGATTCATGCTCGCCTGGGCCATTTTTTTTGCATTTTTTGCACAGTTTACATTCTACTTGCTTCTGTTTGGATCTCTGGCTGTGATCATCCATCTGGTTATTTAGTGGAGCCTACAGCACTCCTCTGTGATCAGATTCAGGACATCTGATTCGTTGCTGTGGCTGACATTCCCATCTGAAGTGATTTCTGGGAACTGTTTTTTCTCCCTGTGACCAATATGTCTTCTGATCGTACTGTAACGGGTATTACCATCAAACTTGATGGCACTAATTATCCCTATTGGTCCCACCACTTAATGCAAAATTTCCTTAAAGGTCAGAAACTTTGGAAATATGTTGCTCAGCAGATCCCTCAACCAGATAGTAAGGCGGATACATTTGAAGAATGGGAAGCTTCTGTCGGAAAAATAAACTCTTGGATTGCCAATTTAGTCACTCCATCCATTGGGAATCAGTTGGCTAAATTTAATTATCCTAAGGCTGCTTGGGATTATTTAGCGCAACTATACACTCAGTCCAATGCTGCTCGTCGATATCAATTAGAATGGGAAATCAAAAATGCAGATCAAGGCACTGACTCCATTCATGATTTCTTCATCAAAATGACTGCATTATGGGATCAACTGGCTCTAATGGAGCCCACTTTTAAAACAACCGATGATGCTCACACCTTTGAAGTCTATCGGCAGCAGACTCGTCTGGTTTAGTTTCTTATGGCCCTCCGCCCTGATTTTGAACAAGTTCGTGGTCAGTTATTACATCGGTCACCACTGCCTTTTGTTGATATGGCGCTCTCGGAACTTCTGGCAGAAGAGCAAACTCAACTTTCTCTTACAAGGAAGAAACATGTCGAACCCACACATGTCTTGTCCGCAAATGTTGGTACCCCTCAGACTGATCGATATTTTCCTCCTGGTACCAATGACTTTTGCAACTACTGTAAGAAGAAAGGACACTGGAAACGGGACTGCCCCATCAGACCTCCAAGGCCTAATACTAAGAACAAACCAACTGGTCAACAGTCCCATCGTGGTCCCATGCACTCTTATCCACAGAGAACCTATGCAGCCAATGTTACTGACGATGATAGTTTTGTGCCTCCGCAAATGGATCTTACATCTCAGATTCAAGCTATGGTTGATGAGCATATGCAACAATTGTTTCTGGCTTCCTCTCCTGGTTCTGCTTCTCAGATAACCACCACACCCTCAGCTTCTGGTTCTGCCATGTCCATTTCTGGTCCATCAGGTACTCTTGATTCTTCATGGATTTTTTATTCTGGTGCATCCTACCATATGACAAATGATGTTTCCAAACTTCACAATTGTTATACTCCTGCTAGCTCTCTCATAATTCATACAGCTGATGCCACTCCTCTCCCAGTCTCCCTTATTGGCTCCATTTCAAATAAGTTGATCTCTCTCACTAATGTTTTGTGTGTTCCTCACCTATCTATCAACTTAATATCTGTTAGTCAATTGACTTCATCTGGCTTTCTTGTCTCATTTTCTTCTACTGGTTGTTCTGTGCAGGATCCGCGCACCGGGAGACAGATTGGGACCGGCCTTAGGTCAGGAGGACTTTACTATCTCCACTCACTGCACCTTCCATCCTTCACCATCTCCCCTGCAGCACTCGTTTCGTCTACATCTCCATTTGCCCTTTGGCACTCTCGTTTAGGCCATTTATCTTTAAATAAAATGAAATTTTTATTTACTAGTGGTGTTTTTTGGAAACATTTCTGTATCAGACATTTCTTCATGTTTTGGTTGTCAGTTTGGTAAACAACATGCTTTCCCTTATAATAAAAGCACTTCTTTTACTACTGCTCCTTTTGATTTGGTGCATTCTGATGTCTGGGGTCCTGCCTCTCAGCCAACAAAAGGTGGTTCTATTTATTATGTGCTGTTTATTGATGATTTCACTAGATATACTTGGTTATATTTAATGAAAAATCGTTCTGAGCTATACTCCATCTACACTGCTTTCTCTAACATGGTTTCCACTCAGTTTAACAAAAAGATTAAAATCTTCAGGTCCGATTCCGGGGGAGAATACATATCCCACAAATTCCGTTCGTACCTAACCAGTCAAGGGACTTTAGCTCAATTATCCTGTCCTGCCACACCACAGCAAAATGGTATAGCATAACGGAAACACAGACATATCATTGAAACTGCTAGATCCATGATTTATTCCTCACAAGTTCCTTTGCAATTTTGGGGGGAAGCAGTCCTGACTGCCATATATCTGATTAACAGAACACCTTCCTCTGTATTATCTGGCACATCTCCCTATGAAAAATTCTTCTCTTGTAAACCAGATTTGTCCTATCTCAAAGTTTTTGGCTGCACCTATTTTGTCCTGTTTCATGATCATGAGCGAACCAAACTTTCTCCTAAATCCACTGTCTGTGTTTTCTTAGGGTATGGCATCGAACAGAAAGGCTATCGATGCTATGATCCTAAAACCAATAGGTTACGGGTCTCTCGTAATGTCACCTTCTTGGAACATATACCTTTCTATACATTACCTTCTCAATCTCCTTCACCTGAGCACCCTACAGTCTATCCTCTTGATCCATTTCCAGACCTGTTTCCCTCCGATACTCCTTCTCCTCCAACCCTGCAGGTATATCATCGTCGACCCAAACCTCCGTCTGCTCCTTCAGAATCTGCAATCTCACTTACTCCTGATCATGGGCCTATCTCTTCTGCTCCAGATGTGCAGGATCCTCCTCAAGCTCCAAGGTATCCTGTTCGCACCAAAATCCCTCCCTCTCGGTTTGGCTTTGTTTGCACTGATCATTTTTCTCCATCATATAAGTCCTTCCTTGCAGCAATTCATAACTTGGCAGAACCACATTCCTATAAGGAGGCCATTGCTCATCCAAACTGGAGGTCTGCCATTGCAGAAGAACTTGCTGCTCTGCAGAAAACTCAAACATGGGATCTTGTTCCACTTCCCTCAGGAAAACGGGCTATCGGTTGCAAATGGATATTTAAGATCAAGACCAAATCTGATGGATCTGTTGATCGTTACAAGGCTCGCTTGGTTGCCAAAGGCTATAATCAAGAATATGGGATCGATTATGAGGAGACCTTTGCTCCGGTTGCTAAGATGACAACTGTTCGTACCTTTATCTCTGTTGCTGCTGTTAGACAATGGCCTCTATATCAGCTCGATGTCAAGAATGCCTTCTTAAATGGTTTTCTTCAGGAGGAAATCTATATGCACCCTCCTCCAGGCATTGTGAGACCTCCTCATTATGTATGTCGTCTCAAACGTGCTTTATACGGTCTCAAACAAGCCCCTCAAGCTTGGTTTGAACGATTTAGCACAAGCATCATCAGCATTGGTTTTTCTCAGAGTGCTCATGACTCCGCTCTCTTCACTCGCTATTCGCGATCTGGCTGTGTTTTTCTGTTACTATATGTTGATGATATGATTATCACTGGCAGTGATACATCTGGTATTCTATCCTTGAAGCAGAATCTTCATCGACAATTTGAGATGAAAGATTTGGGTCATCTACGCTACTTTCTGGGCATTGAGGTTGCCTACTCTCACACAGGATATCTTTTGTCACAAACAAAATACTGCAATGAAGTTCTCCAACGTGCTGGTCTCACCGATCTTAAGCCTATCTCTACTCCGATTGAGCATAATTTGAAGCTTCGAACTACTGATGGAGATCTTCTTTCTGATCCTACTCGTTATCGGGAAGTGGTAGGTAGTTTGGTTTATCTGACCTTTACCAGACCTGACATTGCCTTCGCGGTACATGTGGTGAGTCAATTTGTCGCACGACCCACTCATCTTCATTGGGCTGCTGTACTGCGCATACTCAAATACCTACAAGGAAGTTCCAATCGTGCCCTCCTCCTTTCCTCCAGTCAAAATCTTACCCTGCATGGTTATTCTGATTCCGACTGGGCAGGAGATGTCAATGATCGGCGCTCTACAACAGGTTTCTCTATTTTTCTTGGCTCCTCTCTTATCTCTTGGAAGAGCAAGAAACAGGAAGTTGTCTCTCGTTCTTCCACTGAAGCTGAATATCGTGCTGTCTCTCACACAACTACTGAACTTATTTGGCTTCGCTGGTTACTTCAGGATTTAGGAGTTCAAGTTCCTAAATCTACCCCTCTCTTCACTGACAGTGAAAGTGCAAAGAAACTGGCCACAAATGATGTCTTTCATGAACGATCCAAACATCTTGAAGTTGATTGTCATTTCATCCGTCAACATGTTCGGAGTAGTACTATAAAGCTTTTTCAAATATCATCCGCTGCTCAGATAGCCGATTTTTTCACCAAAAGCCACTCCACTTCTCGTTTTTCAGAACTAGTTTCCAAGCTCTCGATGGTCACTTTCTCCCATCCAAAGCTTGAGAGGGGGTGTAAAGAAACAGATCAGGTCCATTCGACCTAATGGGTCAGCTCGACCCATGTTCTGGGTCAGCCCATGTATTAGATTAGATAGATACTAATCTGCTGAAATCTTGTGATTAGATTAACTGTAATTAGATTTAGTTCCTTATTCTTTTCCTTTGATTATGTAATTAGTTTTCCTAATCTAGGCAACAGTGTATTATAAAAGAACATCTTCGTCAATACAAAGAACACAGAAAATCTTCCAAACATTCACTGTTTCGTTTGTCTTCTCTTGTATGCATCTAGTTTAGTTTGATATCATCTCACACACAAAATCTTCATTCATCGGCAATAACTCACATTCTAAAATCTAAAGTACTACCAAGCCAGGGCTTTTATTTCCAACACATTCTCCTCTCGACCTGACAACGTGTGTTGACGCTAATTAAGCAGGATGTCTGAACACAAGTCGCTCTACAAAAGGATGGTGTCTGTTTCTTGGAAATTCCCTCAGATCCTAGAAACAATAAATGAGATTGAGTCTCAAAGTTCACTGCCAAGGATAAATATTGATCGATGTCTTCTGCTTGCTCAAAAGCTGTATAGATTCATGGATTTGATACAAGAACCTGTGGCTGTGCCATCTTTCTCCACATCCACCCCCTCTTTGTGCAGACAATGCTAGTGATATTCAAATAAACCCTAATCCAATTTTCCACAGGATAACTAAACATAGAGAGTGAAGTGCGGTTTCATTCAAGAAGATTTTGTAAATGGAACCATAATGCTTTTCCATGGACCTTCCCATCTTCAACCAGCCAATATCTTCACTAAAGTTGTGATAGAAGATAGACATCAATTCTTATTAAATAAATTCATGCTTGCAAAAATCTGCATGAAATTCAAGTGGGGTGGGAAAAGACTACTCATATGGAGCATAGTTACCTAGTTTGCAATTTGATTGATTCGCATTTGGACTCCTAGTTCGGAATTCGAAAATTACCTCGATTTGAAGGTTCAATGGGGTAGTAGGTTCATATAGTTCACTTTTTTTATTCAATTGATTCATAGTTCAATTGGAAAATTTGATGCAATAATTTGAATATATTGAAGACAACGATAACTCGCATATTATTTAGTTAGAACTTTTTGCAATTTGAAGCACAAAACACCAAACTAGTAACTATGATATGGAGCACCATAAATCATAGTACTCAAGGTGATCACAATTGTAGTGATACTCCAGCAGAGAATTGGAACAGTATCCATAATAAGAGAAGCCCATAAGAGTTATACTCTTGGACTCCTTTTATCTATAGAAATGTAGCTCCCATCCACACTGCTATGGTTTACTTTTTTTTTTTTTCTTCTATTGTCCCTGTATAGAGCAATCATACAAATCCCCAGCCGGGGAAAAAAAATGCAATTTCAATCTAGCAAAAAATAAATGGAATAACAAACTTAGCAAGTTGTTGGAAGATAAAAAAAAGGGAGATAATCAACCCAAAGTCTTCCATGAGATCATAAGGAAGTACAGACCCAAAAAGAAAAACCAAGAACAGTTCAAAGACCATAAAGAGTAAGCAATTCCACTGTTCCTACATTAGAAAGAAAAAGGGAACCACTCTAAGTAACCTACACTATTGAGTTTATGGGTATACAAAAGCAAACCCAGAATAAATTGTCTAAATTTCCTAAATTATTATAATCACAAAGCGTTAACTCTTTTTATGTTTGAGAAAATAAGGGTGCACATATCTTGGCACTCTTGTAATTAGGACATGCCTTTCATGTTTTCAGCCACATTCCCCACCTGATTAGTGCCCTGGGCTCACCTTATCTTGATCCAAAATTGCATTTTCTCCTTTTGCAAGTTACAATCTCAATACTGGGGGAGAAAGTACCCCTTGTTTCTCAAATACCGGGAATGCAAAAGATTGCAATGTGGTGGCGAACCCTCTGTCCTACAAAAGCATGATTTTGCAAATAAACACACCCAAATCTATAAAAGCATAGCCCTTCCAGAAAATATTGCAATGTGGTGATGATCCCTCTGTCCTACAAAAGCATGATTTGCATGACTTTGCAAATAAACACACCCCAAATCTCTAAAAACATAGCTGGCCTCTAGGCTCCAGAGTACATGTCAATTAGCAATTCTTGCAAAATAGTTGAAAGGCAGATAGTGAAGACCATAACTGAAAGATGCTACCAACAGTCACCATATACAATAGTTCACACTAGATGCTTATCCTGCCAGTATAATCAATGCAATCTATAGGAAATCTAACATCCTGGAACCTTCACAACACAAAGCATCATCAAGTCCTCAGTTGAACACTCCAGCCCATGGTTTGGCGATTGATACTATCTTATGCAATTGGGACCCCATAAAAGTAATTAGTGCCATCCTACCTTTTACTTGACTGACTATAGGCCTGAACATACTATGTTATATGATTTATACAAATGGGTCTCATTTTCTTTTTCTTTTTCAATGATCATCCATCCCCAATTCATCAATTCTTCCCTTATTAACCACATACAAGGAGGTGATTTCTCCCTGCTCAACTGCTACAATCTCCCCCACAAGAAGATCCAACGATCCCAAATCTTAAATCCTCTTAACAATGAAATGAATCCCGATTTTTCTAATAGAAAGCCCTCCACTATACTCCTATCGTCTCTCTTCTCCAAATAGTCAACAAATTGTCTTATCACAAATAACAAACCAAGATAAAAATCTCAACTTTGACATCATTTCAGCAAATTCTCTTATTAAAAACAAGAAACCAAGATAAAAATCTCAACTTTTGACATCATTTCACCACAAAATCATCCAATCTCTTTCCTACTAAGTGACGAGAGATAGAGAGAGCGAGCTTTTCATCCCGTGATGGAAAACAAAACCCTGAAATAAAATCATCCAATCCTTCTTTTCTTAAACTAACACAAAGAACCCTAATCGAGAATGAAAAAAAAAAAAAACTAATTGGAGAAATTGAGAGAGAGAGATTACACGGATGCAACTATCTGTCATGTGTAGGTCATGGTCCTGAGAAGAGGCATGAGGATGAGATTCTTCGATGATGGCAGACGAAGATGAGGAAGAGCTCAGAAGCCTCTGGTTTTCGCGAAAGCGAGAGATGAAAAAGGGCGTGAGACGACGAAGAAGAGATCGAGACGACATCGTCAGTGCATGTTATTGTTCGACACGAGCATTCATCAAAACTGGTTTTGGACTTTGGATCAGAAATAGAGAGGATGAAAGACGAGAAGATGAAAAAGCAGGTAGCTTGGATTCCCGATCCGTGTGTGCCTCCCACACGCTTCCAAAGTGAACGCGTGGGAACGCTCCATCCACCTTACTCTTCAAATGTCACTTATGTTGGAAATTTTACTTTAAAAGGATTTGGTTCGGTTTTTAAATTAGTTATTTGATTATATTAAAATTAATGAATAAAATTATATTAATCATGCGCTCAATTTTTCGTGGAACTAAATTTTATTGAAGTAAAATTTAAGAATATATCACCGAAGGAAATAGGGTTTATTTTAAGCATTTTAAATTATCAATAGGAGGGCCCCACAATAAAGCACCAAACATTAGACTCAGAAGCATGTGGGAGATGCTAGAGATTTAAAGTTGGGAGTTTAGTCCTTGTGTTGACGCTTCTGGCTGATTGGAGGAATTTCTTTTGAGAATTCCTTGGGACGTTGCAAGTGTTGGAGGATAAGGAATTCGCCAAGGATGGAATTTACAGAGCTTTTATATTTTTTTGGAATTTAGAAGGGTTTTTGTTAGAAAAAGTTATAAATTTTCCAAATGTTGTTTTTCAAATTTTCAAAAGTGACACTACTATCAGCAACTGTCATAAAGATTGTACAACCATCTACAATCTAGGTTTTGACATTGAGTGAGAGCACCTTTCACTATTCAACTGACCAGGGGCGGACCCAGGTTTTATCACCTGGGTGCACGGTAGATTTTTAAATTCTTTAGAGCAATATGGGTCATTTAGTCCATGCCCCAGTTAAAAGTCCATCTTGCATCCCCTCTTATGGCCCGTAGCTAAAATGAACCCACCCGTCTCAACAATTAGAATCCTTCTATGTTTCTCCAAATCAAAAACCCTTGTCCCTCTCATATGTCCATCAAAGACTCTTCATCGAAACAGCAAATCAACAGCATTTCTTCCTCCCTCTCTCTCTCTTGCGCGCAGTTTAATCTCAAAGACTCAGTCATGTAGAGTTACAGTCTTGCAATTGAAGAGATAAAAAATAGTAGAATATAGAGCCAAAAGGGTACTGTAGGGGGATGGATTTTTGGGCCCGCCCGGGATCGCCGGGCCCCCCACAGGGCCTATTGTATACACTTCGGGAGACGGACTCCGTAATCATGCATTTGTCCCAGGGTGGATTCGGAAATCATGCACCCCAGGGGCCTCCCCAGGAGTCGAACCCGAGATCTCTCACTTAAGGTATAATCTGGGTGAAACCTGGTACCACTTGTTGTGTGGGGAGATTTTCAAAGCTCCAAGATTACGCTAATCACAGCCATCAGATGGGACTAAGCATTCTCACGTGCCTTACGTGCCATCCACGTGGCACCAGACTCACCTCGGCTGCCAGGACAGAAGCCTCAGCCGAAGTCAGACAGGTTCGGGCCGCTAGCGCCGAGTTCGGCTACCCAGGTACCCACCTTGGCTGAAAGCTCGACCTCGGCCGAAGGAGCCGGGACGAAAGCCGAAGCAGGAAAGAATCTCCACTCGCGCCCTTCGCCCCCCACGTCATCAGACATGTGGAGGAATAGGGGCGCGAGCCAGTGAGACATATGCGACATCCAGCCGTCCACAATCTTCGCCAGAACACTGACAGGGCGGCATCCAGCGGCTGAAGCCGAATCAGGGCAAGACCCGATGGTGGATCCGATGGTACCTCTACCGCCAAAGGCGCTCAACACGATCTGGCCCAACATGACGCACATTTAATGCGATGTGGGTTGATCCGACTGGCATTAAATGCAAAGTGGGCTGGAATGGACCGCATTTATTACTTTGTGAGCTGATGATGACTTCCCTATCAAGTCATGGGACCCACACCAAAATATCATCCAAAGATATCGCCCAGTCGTCTATAAATAGAGCCTCATTTCACATGCAAGGTACGCACAATCCAAACCCGAGAGTCGTTACTCTGCCTCTCTTCTTCCTCTCCTTCCTTTGTTCCAGTTCACTTACTGACTTAGGCATCGGAGAGCCTTGCGCCGCTCAGGCCAGGGTCCTCTGACTGTTTGCTCTTCCCTTTCAGGCTTTCAAGCAGCGGATCATCTTCTTTATTTGGATAAGTCCTCTAAGGCACCCCGATTATTGTGGGCCATTATTTTTCTGCACCTACAATTGGCGCCGTCTGTGGGAAAGTACTATCCCAACCTTCCAAACCTTCCCAATCTTCCCAAAAACCATTCCTCTGAAAGCTAAGAAGGGCGGAGAGTCCCAGAGAGCAATATTCGAGCGTCCGGGCCCGTCGACAGACGTCCCTCCTCAGGGACGGCCCGGAGCGGACCGTGGCGCGTCAGCGGGCGAGGAGCGCGTAGGCTCGCGACCCTTCGTCGAGTTTCCCTTCCGAGAGGGAGTCGAGACCTCGTGCTCTGACGAGGAAGTCGCGCCTCCCCGACGGGACGACCGTCGACGTGAGCACCCTCCCAAAGGCAAAGCTGCGGCGGTGGAGGAGCCACGCCATGTGCAACCCCCTGATGCTAGAGGAGACATTGCAACTCAAAACGCTCTCCTCCAGGAGTAGGAGCGAGTAATCCGCCAGCTCCAGCAGCAGCTGAGAGCAGTGCAAACTGCCTCTCTAAGGCAGCCCTCGGAGCCCCAAGGCGAGAAAAGAGCTGTCCAGAGCAAGGTAGTCCAGCCATCCCGAGAGGATCTAAGAGCCTTTCTGGATCAGAAGCGCAGCCATGCCTACGATGAGGGCTCGAGCAACACCCATAGCCATCGTGGCCGCGACGGGCGAGCTCACGGCCATCGTAGTCGAGGCCATGCAAAGCGAAAGCCAAGAGCGCTGACGCCAGAGAAGGACGACGAGCAGGAGCGGCTCGACAAGCGCATCAAGCTGGCTCTCCAGCGTAACCTGGAGATGCGGGACCAACAAGAGATCTGTGGCCCCACCGATCTGGGGGCCTCTCCTTTCACACGGGACATCGAGAGAACTCCCTTGCCCAAGAAGTTCTCAGTCCCGCGGTTCGTCCCCTATGACGGATTGTCTGACCCATCCGCTCACCTCCGTCACTTCTCTCAAAAGATGTCCATCTGGGGGAACGAAGGTCATCTCAACTACAAGATCTTTCCTCCAGTTTGAGCGACCTCCCTTTGAAGTGGTTCTGCGCTCTGCCAGAGAAGTCTATTTCGAGTTGGAAAGAGCTCCAGCTCTCTTTCCTGAAGAAGTTCCAAGCCTACAGCGTCGTCCCCAAGACTGATGCTGACAACGTCGCTCTAAAGATGAAGCAGGGCGAGACCCTCACCCAATTCGCCCCGCGATTTTGGGCAGTTTATAGCCAAATCGAGGATACCAGAGAAGAGGTGGCGATTTTCGCCTTCCAGAATGCCCTGTTGCCAGGGCACGAGCTGCGGAAAGATTTAGCTGGCGATCCCGCTCCCTTCATGCCGGCCTTGATGTCCCGAATAAAATGCTATATCGCCCGGGAGGAGGACAAAATCCGAGCTCGGGAGGAGGAAGGCTGGGAGATCGCAGGCTCGGAACCCAAGGAAAGGAGCAGCCAGCCCTAGCAGCGGGGTAAGAAGCGATACCAGAGGCAGGAGCCGAAGCAAGCCTGGGTTTCCAGTTCGGCGAGGGCTTCAGCGTCCAGGTCCGGGGCAGCAGGAGGGCCAGACATCCCCCCGACACCTACCAGTCTATGAACATCGTCTTCAAGGAGCCAATCCATCAGGTTATGAACAAAGTCAAGACCCAGCCATTCTTTAAGTGGCCTCGTCCCTTGTCAGGCGATCCCTCCACCTGTGACCAAACCAGGTTCTGTGCCTACCATAAGGGTAACGGGCACAGGACAGAGGAGTGCAGAACTCTGAAGTTTCACTTGGAGAGGCTTGCCAAGGAAGGCCATCTCGCGGAGTTCGTGAAGGCAGGAGACGTCGGCAGCGGCGGCGCTAGCCGAGCTCATCAGAGCGTGGCCAGGGATCTAGACAGTGAGGACTTTGAAAAGATCATCAATGTGATCCACCTGGCGCCCTCAGTTCCCTCTCCTTCAGCTCGAGACAGCCCTCAGGCTCGTGCCGAAGCCAGGCGGGCCTCGCACAAGAAGGAAGTGATGAGAGCCGAACTCGGGCCAGCACCCAAGAGAGCGCGCCGCGACCGACTAGCAATCTCGTTCTCAGACAAAGATCTGGAAGGAATCCAACTTCCTCACAACGGCCCTCTGCTCTTGACCATGAAGCTGAAGGACTTCACTGTGAAGAGGATCCTCGTCGACTCCGACAGCTCTTCCGAGGTCCTTTACTATGAGTGCTTCAAGAAGATGAAACTCTCAGAAGCTGACCTCACGGAGGTCCGTGCACCCTTGCTAGGGTTATCCGCCAAACCAGTCTACCCCAAGGGTAAAATCACCCTGGAAACCCGAGTGGGCGAAGCCTCCGTGACGGCCGACTTTCTGGTAGTGGACGCCCCTTCTCCCTACAACGTCATCTTGGGCAGAACGTGGCTCCACAAGCTGGAAGCAGTCCCCTCCTCCCTCCACCAGAAGCTAAAGTTCGTACTCGAAGACAAAGAGGGCAAGATGGAGGTGGTCACAGTGGAAGGAGATCAGCAGCTGGCCAGGCAGTGCATGCTGGCCGTGGTCCCCGCAGAGAAGGAGCCAGAGCGCGTCAACCTGGCAGAGTTCGAAAAGGGTCTGGATGAGATCGGCCGAGACCCTGACAAGAAAAGTATAGAGGACCTAGCCGAAGTCAGGCTCGACTCAGCAGACCCCGACAGATTTTTCCTGATTGGCACGCAGCTGCCAGACGAAGAGAGAGCCGAGCTCTCAAGGTTTCTCATGCAGAACGTGGATGTCTTCGCTTGGACCCCGAGCGAAGTGCCTGGGATCGACCCCCGAGGTCATGTGCCACAAGCTCAATGTGGATCCCAGCCACAAGCCAGTGGTGCAGAGAGCCCGAAGGACGGGGTTACAGCAGACAGACGCGGTAGTCGAAGAGGTCGACAAGTTGCTGGAGGCAGGCGCAATCCGGGAGGTCTAGTACCCGGTCTGGCTGGCCAATACGGTGGTAGTTAAGAAACAGACTGGAAAATGGAGGGTGTGTGTGGACTTCACCGATCTCAACAGAGCCTGCCCTAAGGATAGTTTCCCCCTTCCAAAGATTGATCAGATGATCGACACCACCGCCGGCCACGACCGAATGAGCTTCCTCGACGCCTACAGAGGCTACCATTAGATTCCGATGTACGAGCCAGATGAGGAGAAAACCGCATTCATAACCCCCCGCGGCACTTATTGCTACAAGGTGACGCCCTTCGGGCTAAAGAACGCGGGGGCAACGTATCAGCGCCTCGTGACAAAGATGTTCCAGGCTCAGCCCGGCAAAACAGTGGAAGTCTACATTGATGACATGGTCGTCAAGTCCAAGCACTGCAGCGACCATCTGGCGGATCGGCCCAAGTCTTCAGCATCCTTCGCGCATTCAAGCTCAAGCTAAACGCTTCCAAGTGCGCCTTCGGCGTAGCTTCTAGCAAATTCCTCGGGAGCCTGGTAACGCGGAGAGGAATAGAGGCCAATCCGAACCAGATTACTGCAATCTTGGGCACCTAGAGCCCATCTACTATAAAGGAAGTCTAAAAGCTCATAGGCATGGCTGCAGCACTCAATCGCTTCATCAGCCGATCATCAGATAAGTGCAGGCCTTTCTTTCAGCTTCTAATAAAAAATTTAAAATTCCAATGGACCCCTGAGTGCGACCAAGCGTTGGCAGCACTCAAAACTTATTTGTCATCACCACCTTTACTCTCTACCCCAACTCAAGGGGAGATTTTGTATCTATATCTTGCGGTCTCGGATCATGCGGTAAGCTCCGTCCTCATCAGAGAGGACGAATGTGTACAAAAACCAATTTACTATACAAGCAAAATCCTGCTTGATGCCGAGACCAGATACCTTTTATTGGAGAAGCTCGCACTGGCACTCGTCAGCGCCGCCCGCAAGCTCTCCCATTATTTCCAAACCCACACCATTGTGGTGATCACGGAGCATCCACTCCGTTCTATATTTAAAAAAGCTGACTTTTCAGGGCGAATCTCCAAATGGGCAGTCGAACTGAGGCAGTATGACATTCAGTACCATCCCCGGACTGTGATCAAAGCCTAGATTCTAGCGGACTTCATAGTAGAGTTCGTCTCGCCAAGCTCGGCTCCAACCCAGCCCGGCACAAAACTGGGGGGCATAGGGCATGAGCATGAAGTTACCGAGGTCGAACAAGCTCCCGCCTCGGCATGGAAGGTCTTTGTTGACGGTTCGTCCACCTCCAAGCGAGCTGGCACCGGCATAGTCCTCCAATCGCCCGAGGGACTGGTCATAGAGCAAGCCTTCACCTTGGACTTCAAAGCAACAAACAATGAAGCAGAGTATGAAGCACTGATAGCAGGGTTGAACAGCGCCCAAACCCTCGAAGCTCAGCACCTGGTGATCTTCAGCGATTCGCAACTGGTAACTAGCCAGCTCGCCGGAGACTACCAGGCCAGGGACGACAGGATGGCGGCCTACTTAGCCCTCGCGAAAAAACTGCTCTCTCATTTTCAGACAGCCGAGGTCAGGCAGATCTCCAGAGATACCAACATGCACGCTGATGCGCTTGCAAACCTGGCCTCCGCTGTCGAAGCAGGAAAGAAAAGGACTGTCGAAGTTTGATCGATATCAAGATCAAGCCTAGGGCTCCACTCACCTCGGCAAGTCCTTTGTGTTGATCTCGGCCCAAGCTGGATGGATCCGATCATCTCTTACCTGAAGGACGACCAGCTCCCCGAGGACAAGACCGAAGCCCATCGAATCAGACTCAAGGCAGCTCAATTCTAGCTATCTCCCGAAGACAAACTCTACAGAAAATCCTTCACGGGTCCCTACCTCCAATGCGTCCATCCGAGCAAGGTGGACAACTTCCTGTATGAGATCCATGAAGGAATATGTGGCAGTCACATCGGAGGCCGATCATTGGCCTACAGGGCAATAAGCCAAGGTTACTGGTGGCCCTACATGCAGAAGGATGCGCAGGTATATGCCAGGAAGTGCGAAAAGTGCCAAAAGTTCTCCCACTCTCTTCATCAGCCAGCGCAAGACCTGAGTCCCCTCTCTAGTCCATGGCCCTTTGCTCAATGGGGGCTGGACATTGTGGGGCCTCTCCACCGAGCTCCAGGGAGCAAGAGGTGGCTGATAGTTGCTACGGATTACTTCATAAAGTGGATAGAAGCTGAGCCGCTGTCCTCTATCACTGATAAGGACTCCAGGAACTTCATGTGGAAGAACATCATAACGAGGTTCGGCATCCCCAGGACCCTGATTTCGGACAACGGGACTCAGTTCGACTCCAAATCCTTCAAGGACTTCTGCCAAGAGCATGGCATCAGAAACCATTACTCCACTCCGGCGTATCCACAGAGTAATGGCCAAGCAGAAATTTCTAACAAGATAATCCTGGACGGCCTGAAGAAGCGGTTAGACAAGGCAAAAGGGAGATGGGTAGAGGAGCTTCCCAGCGTGCTGTGGGCATACAGAACGACTCCAAGGCGATCCACCTCGGCGACCCCTTTCTCTCTGGCTTATGGGATGGAGGCGGTCATTCCCTTGGAAATTGGCCTCCCCACCCTGAGGACAGAATTGGTCGACCAGGGCCGAAACGAGACAAACCTGGCAATGGAGCTGGACCTAGCGGACGAGCGTCGAGAAGCAGCAGCCCTACGACTGACTGACTATGTAAGACCCCGACCCCCAATCCCTTTGTTTAGTATTGTTTTAATCGTGGTTTAACTTGTTAAGTGAGATTTGATTTAGTTTGACCTTGTTTTTGAGTTTGACTAGATCTTTCCATAGCCTTTGAGATTTTGAAGACCATTGACTTTGGTTTGACCCGGTATATACGATATGTACTTTTTTTATGAGAAATTACTTCTAATTTCTAAAAATTCTGAATTTGGTGTATTCTGACTCATTTTATGAAGTTTAACAACTTTCATGTTTTGATCATTTTGATTTGATACTCAGAAATCACGTTTTTCGAGGAAAATGGGCAAAAATGACATTTTCACTAAATCTGTCCATGAATTTCGAAAATTTCAGAAATTGGGGAAAATATATTTTTTGGAAAGTAGAAATTTCGCCGATCATTTTGTCTTCTTCGTCGTTTTCGTTCGGGGCCCGCAAATGTGAGTTTCAGCCTTGTGAAGATCGGGGCCCACAAACCCATCTTATAAGAAGGGGAACCCATCTCTTCTCCTTCATTTTCGTTTCCAGCAACTTGGGCTGAGGGAGAGGGCTCCTTCTTTCCCCTTTCCAGCCATCTCTCTCCTTTTTGCAAGCTTCCTTCTTGTGTGCTAAGGGAAGGTTTGATCTTACCTTCTTCTTCCTCATCTCTCAAGCATCCCAAAGATATCCTTTTCAAGATTTTTGAGCTAGAGCAAGGCTCTCATCTAAGCCCTTCTTCTTGTTTGGATCACCTAAAGGTTAGCAATGGCATTTCTTTCTTGAGATCTTGGTTTTTTCAAACCTCTTGGAGTATTTCTCTCACATATGCAATGGGTTTTCATTGAGATTTGCAATGGATTGATTTCTAGGGTTTCTTCTCAAGCTATTTTGGGGGTTTTATGATTTTGGAGCTTGAGGCTATAAGAGGACCATCATAGAGTGTTTTGCATCTTCTCTTGACTTAAGGCAAGTGGATTCCCAATTAATATGATGATTTCTCTTGTTTGGTTCAATTTCATGATTTTTTCCTCTTATGTGCTAATCTTCTTTTGATTTATGGATCTTCCTTGGATGAGTGAAGTAATATGATGTTTATTTCCACTTATGCTATTGTTTTACATTGTATGGGAAGTTGGCCTCACTTTGTTTACTTTGAAAAATTAGTTTTCCTTGTGTTAAGTAGTGTGTTCAAAGAAAGGGAGAAAAACTTTGATCTTTAAAAGTATTGGTTTGTGAATGGTGATTGATGAGTTTGGAAGGTCAAGGAAGGGCCCAAAGGATCTAGGAAATTTGTATGAAAGATTGGAAATGGAAAAGATCTCAAAAAATGGAAAAAAAAGAGAGAAAGAAGCTGCCGAGCCGGACTGGACAGAGCCCAGTCCGCTCGAGCGACCAGGCTCTGCCTGGCCCTCGCTCGAGCGGACCTGGGCTCGCTCGAGCGAGCCCAGCTCAGTCTGGGGGCCCGGGTTGGGCCTGATCTGGGGTCTGTTTTAAACCTGTTTTGGGGCCCAATTGAAGGCTGTGTTGGGCCTGTTTCCTAGGCATCTTTGGGCCTGATTCAAGATCAACTTCTGGGCTATTTTGAGACCTAAGATTGGACTGTTTTATGGCCTGAATTTCGGGCTACTTTAAGGACTGTTTTATGGGCCTGTTCAGGTTAGTTTTGGGCTCTTTTAAAAATCAGTTTTGTGGGCCATTAAAGCTCTAGTTTGGATTGTTAAAAAAAATCAGTTTTGTGGGCCATTCAAAGATTTGTTTTGGGCTGTTTTTAAGACCTGTTTTGTAGGCCATTCAAAGATTAGTTTTGGGCTGATTTTAAGAATTGTTTTGTGGGCCATTCAAGGAATAGTTTTGGACTGTTTTAAGGATTGTTTTGAGCCATGTTTAAAGGGCTGTTTTGGGTTAAATGAGTAGACTGTTTGGGCTCGGTTTAAGGCCAGCTATGGGTCTGTTTTTAAGAGTTTTGACATTACTTTGATACTTGGAAATTTGTGAAATGGGAATGATGTGAGAATGAGTGTATGTGAAATTACCCGGGAATCGTTCGAGTCTCAATGCGCACTTTATCATTTAAATATTATGGATTTTCATTGGCATCAAACGCACTTTTTATTAATCAATGTTTAAAGGTTAAATGTGCATTGAGATGGTTCCTTGGCAAGGCATTAAGTCATTCTCCACTATCCATTCCATTTCAAGTCAGAACATGTATTTGTATTTGTATTTGTATTTGTATTTGTATTTGTATTCTTGGGTAAACTAATTTAAATAGCATCGGTGATTTGTTATAAAATCATGTGGTTTCCCATGTTCGAAAGGGTTGATCGTATGATTTTATACAAATCACTTTGATGCGTATTTGAACGGTTTACCATAGATATTCGTATGTTTTCTCCGATTCGATTTGAAAAGAGATTGGGGTATGTTCGTCACATTCGGGATTTCTTCGATGAGACTATTGTTTTGATAAGGCTAGTATTTGAAAATAAAAACCTCGAGGCAAGACGGGGCCAGAGCTTTGTAGTGCGAGCCCATGAGCCAAAGAGGCTATGATTTCGAAAATAAAACCTCGAGGCAAGACGGGGCCAGAGCTATGTGGTGTGAGCCCCTGAGCCAAAGGGATTAGTATTATGGTTTGATTCGTATCGGTTCGAGTTTTGAAAACTAAAGGCACCACTAGGCTTAGGTCACCTTGTCGGGCTGATCACCCGGCTTGGGATCTTTAATTTGTCCGCCAGCTGCAGCTTGGATTCTGTCTGTACCGACCATGGCAACGGTTTTATCTGCCGGTCCCATTTGTATGGCTACGGTTCTGATTTCTAATCTGCCGGTCCCATTTGTATGGCTACGGTTCTGATCCTATTTCTAGTACCCACGTTCAGTGGCTACGCTTCTGTCTGCTCTTGTTACTTCGGTAATAGGAGAATATAGCTATGTGTGGTTGCCAATGTTTTATCTGCATATTACTTTATTTTATGATTCTTGTTGTTATACTTTTTATGCTTTGATTTGTTTAATGTTTACGATATCGATCTTTATTGTATTGTCTCTACTATTCAGTTTTAAATGTATTTCCAATTATTAAATGTTTTGCTTAGGTGGTTATCTTTTCGAGATATTTATGCTTTAGAGACTGTTCGTTTATTTGTCTTGATATTTATGTTCGGACTTTCGATCGTTTTAGCATCTTTTATTGTCATTATTGTTTAGACTATTTATCCGGTTTTACGATGATTTCATCAAGTTTTATATATGTTCTTTGGTTTCATATTACTTGATTATTTGCTTGCCAGACCGTCGTGTCTGACCCTTGTTTGTTTGGTGCCAGATTCCGCTCTTTTTGTTTTTAGGTGTTTCATCAGAGGAGGCGGTGGGACCGCCGGTCTGACGTGAGAGGCTGCCCATTGATATCATCTAGATGTCAAGTTTGGCACCGGAGTTCGTATCAAATCTTTGGGGTAGTAGTTCTGTTTAGTTGGTTATTTTTGTATGGCTTTGTAGCCTTTTTCTTTTGGTTTGTAATTAAGACATTTGTTAATTGTAATTTGAACATGTGGGAATTAATTAGTCTTGTTACTACCAGCTCAGTGTGTTCTGATATATGATTTATGTCAGTCTGCTTATATGATGGCTTTATGGAATTGGTTGCGTGCGACACGGAACCCGATGGCCACGGATTTCGGGTCGTAACACCATGTGTAGCTTCCGCGAAAATATACTATGATCGTGATGGAATTTGTTTATCCTCATTCACGCGGATCTTGGGAAAGATAACAAAAAGTTTCAAATTATCCCAAAATTTCGCACTCCGGGATCGGTCCACTGCAGGGCCCGGTTTCGGGGTGTGACAGACTATCAGCAACGGCTGGCCAGAGGCTACAATGAAAAAGTCAGAGAAAGAAGTTTCTCCATAGGAGAGCTGGTTCTGAAGAAGACCCTGCCAGCTGACAAAGATCCGAACGAAGGAAAGCTGGCCCCGAACTGGCATGGCCCATTCAGGGTGGTCTCACTGGCAGGACGATCCTCTTACAAGCTCGAAGACTTAGAAGGCAAGCCATTGCCGAGACCGTGGAACGCATCCCACTTGAAGAAATTCTATTTTTAAAGATGTAACATGAGCCTCAGAATCAATGAAAGCAGCATTTGCCATCAATCTGTGTCATCTCTCCTTATCTGAGTTCGGCAGCTCTGGGTCCTTGACCCTGGAAAAGGCTTCGAGTTCATACACTCAGTCGTTTCCTAAAGTTTGGGTCCTTGACCCTGGAAAAGGCTTCGAGTTCATACACTCAGTCGTTTCCTAAAGTTTGGGTCCTTGACCCTGGAAAAGGCTTCGGATTCATACATCCGGTCGTTTCCTAAAGTTTGGGTTCCTAACCTTGGAAGAGGCTTCGGATTCATACAACCAGTCGCTTCCTAAATTCCGGGTTCATACACCCCTCGAGATCGTTCCCGAACTCAGGCTCGCACAGCCGAGACCATCGAGATTCTGGGTTCATCTCGGCAAAAGACAGTTCGCCTCGGCCGATCATGGTCCATTTCGGCCAGTGACAGTTCTCAAAAGAAAAAGAGCAGTGCAAGCACTGAAGTGCAAAAAAGCAGCACAAAAATACAAGTATCACAAAACAGTACAAGAAAAGCAAAAAAGAATACAGAAATATTGTACACAGATTGTATGATCACAAAAACTGTTCTTTTTATTCATTGTAATTACTTCATTACAAGGGTTGCAGAAAAGGAAACAAAATACAGCAAGGAAGCTCGCAGTCCTCTGAAAACAAAAAAAAGAAATGAAGGCTGGGAGGCTTTGATCTTCACTGACTCTTCAGTCCGGTCTCCAACGCCCTGAGCTCTTCAACGCCCTCTAGATTGCAAGCCTGAAGACCCTGGACCTCACTGAGCTCTATAATACCCTATGGTTGGTTAGACCAAGCTTTGCAAAAAAGAGCCCCCTCGGTCCAACGGCGTCTCGATCCTGCCCGCCGCTCGGAGGTCTTGATATCCCGCAAGAAGATCTGCGGCATGCTTCGGGGGCATGGTTCCACGCAGAGCCCTGTGGGATGAAAACAAGACCGCCAAACGCACGGGGCGCCACCAACCCACGACTGCAAAGATTCCAATGCAGCCGCACCGGAGAGGGTTGGCCGTGAACCCACGTTCACAGAGCGCGTAGTCCATGAGGATCATCTTCAGAGAGCGCGCAGACTACGACAGACTTTCCCCCTCGGAGGAAGCCGTCTTCTGGCGCAAGGATTCTCCCCGGATCAAATGTTCCTAATGATCTACCGAGCATGGCTGCCAGGTTGGTTAACGAAGAGAGACAAGTTCCTAAGTTTATATGAGTTAAGGTGTCCTGGCTCTTTTTCTCTCCCATGGCGAGCCTGCCACTCCTATTTATCAGGAGAAAAAGGGCCCGGTCTTCGAAGGAAATTATGAGGCGAGGTCTCCCACGCCTTACGTGGGGTGCACGTCTTCCTATATGCTAACCAGCGATTCCGATGGCACCACGTGGAGCCATCCGCTCGTTTTTCTCATTGGTCATACCGCCACACTTACTGCTAGTTATGGTCTCCAGAATACGGAGAATCAGCACACATACCTACGAAGATCATTCGGTACTCTCTCCAACTCAAGGCTCACACGTCATGTCACATTAAAGGCACTCAGCCGAAGTCAAAAAAGAAAGAGAAGGAGAGAAAATGCCCAATTAAAGGAGCCCTGTTTTTCATTAAAAGTGAAGGACATTACAGAGCTAAGCGTTACATGCAAAAGATAGGAAAGAAAGATCACAAATAGCAAGAAAGATAGAACTACTGCGGCTACGGCGACTCCACCAGTATGATCACCGACTCTGATGAACCAGCGGTCTCGGCTACGACCGCAGCCTTGTCTGGCACGTCACCAGCAGCAGGGGCAGAAGGAGCTTCGCCTTGGGGCGCGACTGGGGCATCGCTGGCAGGCGGAGCAGCTGGAGCGACATCCGAGGCAGGATCAGCTGCAGGGGCTTCGACTGGGGCACTCTCGCCCAAAGGAGCAGAGCTCGGCTCAGGGACTGGGTCCGAGTACTTCGGCAAGTTCCGATAGACCGGGTGGTCTTCGGGAACCCCCGCACGCCTTAGTGTGGCCATGCACCCTTCCTCGAACAGAATGGAGGTGATCTCCTCCACCTGCTTCTCATACTCCTCAGTGGCCTGGTCCACCCCCTTCTGGAAAGAGGACTGTGCCTCGGACAGCAGAGAAGCCTTGAGGCCAGCATTCTCCTTCTTCAGCTCGGCACTCCCTGTCTTCAGCTTCTCGATTTCGGCGCGCCCGGCCAGCACTTCGCCGCGCAGCCTCGTCGCCTCAGCCGCCGATTCAGACCTCGCTCTTGCCAGCTCCGACTCCAGCTCGGCGATCCTCTTGGTCTTCGTCCAGATATCACCCTTCAGTTGATGAGTCTTCGACGTGAGTTCAGTGACGCTGACCAAAGCTACGTCAAAGCTACGTCCAGCTGAACGGCCGCCTCGGTGCTACCCTTCTTCAGCTCCTTCTTCAGCCTCTCCCTCTCAGACTCCAGCTGGGTGACCTTTGCGATGTTCTTGTCACTCATTTCCATCACTGCCAGGAGTCTTTGCACGTTCTGCAAAAGGAAAAAGTAAGTCAAATAAAAGCAGCCGAACTAAAGCACTTGAAGAAAGGCGTTGAAGATACTTACCAAAAGATTAGCCTGAATCGCCGAGACCATCAGGCTCTCATTGTCATACCTCGCGTGCACTTCCATGTCTCGCGGCAAGGCACAAGCTTTTGCGAGGGCTCCAATGACGTCGGTGTTCCCCATCAGCCGGTCCTCGACATTTAGAGGCTTCCCGGGCTGCGTCTCCATCTTGGGTCTCCATGCCGCTGGGGCAGTTCGGGGTCCGGAGGCCGATCCGGACCCTTGCCCTACCAAGACGCTGAGCTCGCGGGCCGCCCCGCCAGTCACCTTGCTAGCCGGCGCACTCTTCTTAGGCGGAACCTTGCCCCCGGGAGCTCGCGCAGGTGTCTTACCCTTTGGAGGCTGTTCAGCCCCCGAGTCCTTCCCTCCCTCGGGCGAACCGGCGAGCGTCGCCGTGCTCCCTCGCTCGGTGTAGGGGCAGGAGCAGAAGTGGCAGCAGCACCCCCGAACCCGAGGCCGTGCGGGTGCTGGCAGACGAGGGTGTCGCAGAAGAAGAAGATCTTTGCCTGAACTTGGCCGCCAGATCTTTGGTACCAGGCACTCTTGAGCCTCCCTCCATTCCTTCCTCCTGGTCGGACGAATAGGCGTCTACTATCTCTCTTAGGTTCGGCGACCCCGAGCTAGAAGAAGTGGATGCCTCAGCGCCAGACACAGCTCGGCTCGCGGCAGGGTCGATCAAAGGAACCCCGGCAGGCACGGCCAAGGTGACAGGAGGATGATCAGGCCGCGGCTCGTCCTCCGGACACTACACCATTTCAGGACATACCTAACGGTTTAAAACCGTTACTAAAAAAATTTGTAACGGTTTTTCTGGGTCACAGTTTGGGCGTTTCTAATCTGTTACAAACATTCCTAACGGTTATAAACCGTTACAAACACATTAATTATAACGCTTTATTTCCGTTACTGAAATTAGTTCGTAACGGTTTTAATACTCATTTGTGTTAAGAATTTTAAATAAAAAAGTAACAGTTTTTCAAGTTTTGTAACGGTATTTTACACTTAAATTTTTGTAACGGTTTTGTAAAATTTGTAACGGTTTTTTCGTGCCGAAATTGTGTTACTGATTCATAAACATTCCTAACGGTTGGGAAATCTTTTGTAACGTTTTTTAAGTGTTCCTATTTGCACAAATTAGTAACGGTTTATAAACGTTACAAAACTGTTTCATAAGTAAAAAAAAATTATCCAAAAACCACCCCTGAATACTGAACCTGCTGCATATATAAAAATGCCCTTTTACATGGTTCAAACATTAACAAGAAATCTCACACTTACATCCAATCAAATAATTTAAAAGCCTATAATCTCAAATAATGATAAGAAAGAAGTTATTATTCTCTTAGTTAATGCTAAGCTAAGTAATTATAATCCCAGTCTTTCCACCAACCCGGGCTCTATCACAACCCAACAACACTTTTAGAGAACCTAAAGCCCAACAACACTTTTAGAGAACCTGAAGCCCTATGCATAAGATACAGGTAACTCATCTACACAAGTAACACAACTAAACATGCATACAGCTCTAAAATTCCAAGCAAACACAACAGATTCTAGCTAGTACTTAAGTTTCTAAAATAAGATGGCTTTTTGAACAACCAACACCCTATATGAGACCTTTTCACCCAATTAGGATCCAACATACTTCTTCGTACAAAAGTAGTAGTCATATGTACCTTTACACAGTAGAAGCAGTTTCCACACAGCATTATAAATGCCCCTACTACATGAGATCCGATAGGAAACCTGAAAGTTCATGGCCAAACTCCTCAAGACTAGTGGTCAGATTATAAAATAAATAAAAAACTAAGTACAAAGAAACAGAAACAGATACAAAAAATAAAATAAAATAAAAAATAAAAAACTAGTTACCTGCTTATATTTCTTGTAGATTCGCTTGGTTACTATGACAGATTGCCATATTTGTCTGGTTTATATGCTAGTCATTCTAGCAACACTCCTAAAAGAAAAATAAAAAATCTTCTGCTATCATGAATTGGAATTTAAAGTTGAATCACCCAGTAAAAAAAATGTGATTTATATGCAATATTGGATCCTAACATGCATTGCCTCAGCCTACAAGCCGTATAAATGAGGCAACGCAGGGTCATTCCAACCATTCTTACAGACCCCCAACAAACCCACCTGCACACCCACATGCTGCACCACCTGCACTGCCCCCCAGCACACCCACCTGCTGCACCACACAACACAGCCCACCCAGCACAGCCCCCAGCACAGCCCACAGCACACCCACCTGCACATCCCACCCAGCACAGCCCCCCAGCACACCCACCTGCACACCCACCTGCTGCACCACCCAACACATCCCACCCTGCACAGCCCCCGGCACACCCACCTGCACATCACACCTGCTGTCCATTGTTTATGCACACCTGCACACCCACCTACACAGCCCTCCTGCACATCCCACCCAGCACAGCCCCCCAGCACACCCACCTGCACACCCACATGCTGCACTGCCCCCCAGCACACCCACCTGCTGCACCACACAACACAGCCCCCCAGCACACCCACCTGCTACACCACCTGCACAGCCCCCCTGCACACCCACCTGCTGCCCACCCTGCTGCACCACCCAACACATCCCACCCTGCACAGCCACCTGCACACCCACCTGGACAGCACACCTGCTGTCCATTGTTTTTGCACACCTACACACCCACCTACACAGCCCTCCTGCACAGCCCACCCAGCAGAGACCCACCTACACACCCAACTGCACACCCACATCCTGCACCACCTGCACTGCCCCCAGCACACCCACCTGCACAGCACACCCTGCACAGGCCCCCAGCACCACCCACCTGCTGCACCACACAACACAGCCCACCCAGCACTGCCCCCAGCACCCTCCACCTGCACAGCACACCCTGCACAGCCCCCCAAGCACCACCCACCTGCACACCCACATGCTGCACCACCTGCACTGCCCCCCAGCACACCCACCTGCACAGCCCACACAACACAGCCCACCCTGCACTGCCCCCCCAGCACACCCACCTGCTACACCACCTGCACAGCCCCCCTGCACACCCACCTGCTGCCCACCTGCTGCACCACCCAACACATCCCACCCTGCACAGCCACCTGCACACCCACCTGGACAGCACACCTGCTGTCCATTGTTTTTGCACACCTACACACCCACCTGCACAGCCCTCCTGCACAGCCCACCCAGCAGAGACCCACCTACACACCCAACTGCACACCCACATGCTGCACCACCTGCACTGCCCCCAGCACACCCACCTGCACAACACACCCTGCACAGGCCCCCAGCACCACCCACCTGCACACCCAAATGCTGCACCACCTGCACTGCCCCCCAGCACACCCACCTGCTGCACCACACAACACAGCCCACCCTGCACTGCCCCCAGCACACCCACCTGCACAGCACCCCCTGCACAGCCCCCCAGCACCACCCACCTGCACACCCACATGCTGCACCACCTGCACTACCCCCCAGCACACCCACCAATTGCACCACACAACACAGCCCACCCAGCACTTCCCCCAGCACACCCACCTGCACACCCACCTGCTGCACCACCTGCACAGCCCCCCTGCACACCCACCTGCTGCACAAGCAGGCTTCCAATGTCCTCACAAACAAAAAAATCAGTCAGGTGAAAATGCTACTATGCAAGTCAAGCAGGCTTCCAATGTCCTCACAAAAATGTGAAATTCTTATTAAATGAAAAAAAAATAATGAGTTTCATTGCAGGAGAAGATTGGCACATTTCGAGTGCTCCTTACTATTCTTGTTGTTTGTCGTACAAATTGGAGGAGCAAAAACTAGCTCGTACTTGTCAGTGAATTATTGTCAGACAGAATATTCTGAATTTCTGGGTCCTGCATTGCCTTTGCCTGCAAAGAAGTTTTAAAACCTCATCTCATAGAACGCTTGAAAGAAGAGATAAACAAAAGACAAAAATAGAGCACCAACCTGCTTTTCCTTCAGTTCATCTGGACTAATCTCACCCCTGTTAGTCTTGTTAATCTGTTCAATGCATCTGAAAAATAGGTTTGGAAGAAAAAGTCAGTTCCAGCTATCAGCATGATTTCATGATACAGCTTCTTAGTAGGGACAGTTTTGATTTCAGAACCTTCGTCTAAGCATTGGTGAGAAACAAATCTGCCTTTCCGAATACATCATCAGCTAATGTACATACCTGTGCACCTTCAATGATTACACAGGAAGAAACAGGAACTTATACAACCAATAAAGTCGGTCATTGCCACCTGATAGAGCCTAGTCCAACCCATTACTTCCTGACTTTGCTTATAAATTTGGTTAACATTACTTGCTAGTCACGGGCAGAAGGCGATTTCATTCCCTTGGACGTGCCAGCCACAACGAACTGAGCGCCCTTAGCCTTGAGAAGTACTCACTGATAGCTAAGAATGCACGGGCTGCTTGACGGGTAGTCAATATTCGATACATTTGTTGCAACGTTTACTGCCGTAGAAGATCAGCCTATAATGGAAAATACATCAATAAAACCTTTATATACTTTTATATCAAGCTGCTATTAGTGAACACCTGGATGTGATACCTGGCGAAGAAAGTTCTCAAGGGTTCCAAGCTTGTCCATCGCGAGCGCCATCTGACCCATGTAAGCAGCAACATCTCCAGCCCTTGGGACAAGGCATCTTCAGCCTGTTGAGAGGACTGCTGCAGGTTACATATGCCCATCAACTGTTGATCCGCTAAAGGTTCAATTTGGCTCACAAGTAGCTGCAGTGTCACAGTTTCATCACTGGATAATATATACAAGCTTCAAAGTCATCCATCAAGAGTAAACATAAACAAAGAAATCATTACCCTTAGAAGTTCCGAGGAACGGAACCCACCCAACCACATGAAACATCTCTCAGCAGGGTCTTTCCACATGCCTGAAAGAATGTGGAATACGTCAGACTTTGCACCAACACTTTTGAGCCTAAACAACTCATCATAATGTGACATCACGGCATCAACAAGAAAGTGCAGTTCACTATCGCCCATGTGAGAATTTACAGCTGCCTTCAGGTCATTAATGTGATGTTGATGTTCATCAAGCCACCGTGCATACTCCATATCAAATACCAAGGCCCCTGATATTTTCTTTAATAACATAAAAGCAATATATATTTATAAGCATCTCTCGCTTCATGCGCTCAATTCTAAAACATTAGTAGAGTAATAAAATAAAAATAAAAAACCTATACATCAAGCTATTCTGCAAAAGGCATATGCCAAAAGTGCCTATTAATTATACCATGTTGTAACTTGGTTAACCACATGGATACATTGAAGATACAATCTAAACAGTATTCTATTGCATTAAATTCTAAACTCAGCGATTTTCTCATGGCATGTCTCACTACTAAAATGATCACATACAAGTAGAGTGGGTATAATGCATATCCACTAAAAATCTAAATGTCATCAGCCCATCGAACCAATAAGCGACAAAATGTTACATAACCATAATCTATAGAAGTTGCAAGATTCAACTATATGCCTATGCTTATACATAATAGTAAATAAATTTTGATGTTGATTTTAAAATCAAATACATATTTAATTCATAAACCTGATAAAGTCAATTAGACATCCAAGCTTTTGAACTTGCACCACCAACCTGCACTCACCTCTACACCATCTGCACACACACTGCACTCACCACCTGCACTCACCTCTACAGCACCTGCACACACCCTGCACCCTCCACCCACCTGCAGTCACTCTGCACCAGCTGCACACACCATGTACCACCACCTGCAGACACCCTGCACCACCCACCTGCACTCACCTCTACACCATCTGCACACACACTGCACTCACCACCTGCACTCACCTCTACACCACCTGCACACACCCTGCAGCCTCCACCCACCTGCACCCACCTCTACACCAGCTGCACACACCCTGCACCACCCACCTGCACTCACCTCTACACCAGCTGCACACACACTGCACTCACCACCTGCACTCACCTCTACACCACCTGCACACACCCTGCAGCCTCCACCCACCTGCACCCACCTCTACACCAGCTGCACACACCCTGCACCACCCACCCACCTGCAGTCACTCTGCACCAGCTGCACACACCATGTACCACCACCTGCACACACCCTGCACCACCCACCTGCACTCACCTCTACACCATCTGCACACACACTGCACTCACCACCTGCACTCACCTCTACACCACCTGCACACACCCTGGAGCCTCCACCCACCTGCACCCACCTCTACACCAGCTGCACACACCCTGCACCACCCACCTGCACTCACCTCTACACCAGCTGCACACACACTGCACTCACCACCTGCACTCACCTCTACACCACCTGCACACACCCTGCAGCCTCCACCCACCTGCACCCACCTCTACACCAGCTGCACACACCCTGCACCACCCACCTGCACTCACCTCTACACCAGCTGCACACACACTGCACTCACCACCTGCACTCACCTCTACACCAGCTGCACACACCCTGCACAGCCCACCCACCTGCACTCACTCTGCACCAGCTGCACCACACCCTGCACCACCACCTGCACTCAACCTGCACCACCCACCTGCACTCACCTCTACACTAGCTGCACACACCCTGCACTAACCACACATCTGCCCACCACTCTGCCATGTATGAGACTGTCTGCCATGATAGCCCACCTGCTGCACACACCCACTCTGCACAGCCCAAACAGAAGTGCATGTTCAGATGAATAAAATTGGGAGACATCTGCAATTAAGATACTGAGACAATTAGCAAAACATAACAGGAAAGTAGCTGTTCAGATTAAAAAAATTGGGAGACATTTTTGTAAATCAGAAAATTCATACCTTTCTCCATTGGCCTGGTTTTGATGAAGATGAAGTTTGGCTTCCTGACTGAAGGAACCATATGAAAAAGGACAAGAATACAATACAAAACAATAAGAAATCAATGATAAATAACATAAAATGTCTCAAAGGCACCACCATCCTCCCTCCTCCTTTATCTGGGCTTGGGACCAGCAGTTGAAACCAATATCAAACCAATGATATTGATTATCACCAGGCGGAGTTAAAAATGGGTTAATACATGATTGAACCTGAATATTCAAACAAGCAAGCATTCCAAATTAGTATTTCGAAAATATAAAACATGCAAACGTGTCCAAATGAACAAGGTATTAAGTTCTTACATCCATATCAAGCAAAATGCACTCAAAACATAAACTAGCAAATAAGTGCAAGTCCTTTAACATAATAAGTCAATAAACATATTAAAAAAAACAAGTTAAGAGATTTCCATCCTTGACTCTAGCCAAATCACAGGCCCTCCTGCACTAAAACCATCTAAATACCTTATTCCATCTTGGGGGCCGTCGTAAACAAGAGCATCACCAACTAAGACTTCCTCAATGTAGACTTTTTTTTCACCTGTGAGAACTTTTCTGCCATGGCAAATTCCAGCTGTCTCTGTCATAACATAACCCTTAGCAACCGCAAGACCATTCCTATCTAGTAAGGTCACTTTCGGTGGAGAACCAAGCGTCCCAGGATCAGGAATCACAGAGTCAAACATGTCCTTTAAGTTTCGTTGAGTCTGACGGGAAACTGAATTGGAACCAACTTCAGTTTCGGGTGGTGTTGTCCCGCATACGGCTTTACCACTCGACATTCCATCTTTTTTTATGAGCTTAAGTACATCCTGACACATTGGAGATAAAATTTAGTTATATATAAATGTTATTAAATGCAAGGAGGCACAAGTTAACTCACCGTTAACACACCCATGACATTACTTATAGAGGCCTTCATCTCATTCAATTCCCCTTTTAACTCAGAATTGGATGAAGAGCTTGCTTGTTGCAGTAACGCCTTTGAAATAGCTGTACGTTGCAATTGGTTCTTAGACTTGGTCGAGCTGATTCCACGAGTTCTACTGCTTTTATCGGGCCCAAAGACTTCAGTCAATTCATCATTATCCAAGTCTGCTTCAAATACACTACAATCACCGTTCGAGCTTGCCTCTTTTCTCCTTTTTTGAGCAGCCTCAACTTGTTCCTATATTATCAACCAATGATATGAGTAGTAATATAAATTAAATTAATTAATCTTCTTTTTTTAGAACTTACGTAATGAATTCGAGCACTCTCCAATATAGTCCCATCACGGCGCTCATGTCCTTTTTTCCAACAATCTACCCGTCCATGTTTTCTGCTAGGATCTTCTTTATCCTACAAAAACAATTTTTAGTAGTTGTTGGGATAAAGAGAATAGAATTTAAAAATTTTATGTAGTTGCAAGAATATGCACCTACCATTTTATCCAACATATGGGCGTATGTGCTCCGCCCATTAGTATGCCGATATTTATTCTTTCTCGCATTCTCTGCATTCTTTGCATTTCTAACTTTCACTTCATCAGTACTCTCATTTCTAACAAACATTGCCCAATGATTTGGATCTTTACCCAATGGGCATGCTGCAATAGCTTCTTCCACACCCCCGCACTTTCTCAAAATCTCTTTCCGTAAGGCATACTTTGCTGATATGAACTTTGAGGAAAGTCCTTTTCTACTGCTTGGCGTGCCGCTGATTGGGGAACATTAGGCTCAAATTCTTGCTACACACAACAAGTAAAAAAGATTAGATCTTCAGGAAAAAAAGATTAGTCATAAGCAAATGTCGGATATGTGTATCCAAAACATCAAATGCACATGTAAACCTTACCATTAATTCATTCCAAACATCATTTTTAAAGCTTCCATCTATTTTCCTCCAGTCCTTGTAATGAATTGGAATACGAGCTCGAACGTAATAACCAACACGAGAATTCCATTTGGCATGGTTAGGACCCACGGCAATGCCGTCCACATTGAACTCTATAGGTAACTTACTAATGGTTCCTGTTGAGACTCCCGAAGTTGAATTATGAGATGGAAGTGGCGCTGAACTTGAAGGTTGGGAAGCAATAAGGCGTGATTGACCTGATGCCATTGTAAAATAGCCTAGTATTTGACAAAGGATTGTTAGTATAAACTATTACATGAGAAACTTATAACTAAAGCAAACTGAAAAGGAATACCTTATATGTAAATGTAGAAA
This sequence comes from Litsea cubeba, assembly GCA_012931725.1. Classification (NCBI taxonomy): domain Eukaryota; kingdom Viridiplantae; phylum Streptophyta; class Magnoliopsida; order Laurales; family Lauraceae; genus Litsea; species Litsea cubeba. Next base: position 42,445,494 of record CM022951.1, on the reverse strand, counting down.
ATGAGAAATTTTGCATGTAAAAGTACGTCTCACCAATTATTAAAAGTGTGCAACTATTACAATCAGGTTAGACTTTGCATCAACGACTCCAAACTAGGTTGGTCGTCGAGAATAGATTGGAAGACAGTTGGTGCTTCTAGATCATCCACTTCACTTGTCAATCGCCTAGGCGAATGTATGACTACCCACCAATTAGGATTTCTCAAATCCTTCGAGTAAAATACTTGACTAGCCTCAGATGCAAGAATCACCGGCTCATCAAAAGAATTATTGATACTCTTCAGCCTATTGAGATTAACCATCACCAAATTAGAATCTGGACAAAGTTTACAACCATTGGTCTTGTCCTCCACCCTCACCCAATTGCAGTAAAAGACAACATGACGAAAGGTTGTATAGTCCAACTCTATTATCTCTTCAATAACCCCATACCAATTGGTTGATGCATTAATGGGATTCTTGTCCTTCCTACTTGATGTAAATGCAGTGATTGCATTCATACAAACACCACTGTCTTGTGTGGCAACTGTTTCATCATGCGACCTAGTAGAGAACACAAAACCATTAACACGGTACTTTTTATATGTTTTGGCTTTGAATAATGGTCCCACAACAAATCGCCATAAGTCACAGTCCGTGTCTTTTGCAGCCAACAACTGTGAAATGACAAAAACCACCATTTAGAAAGATATCACCAACTAGATTTAAATTCATATTAAGCATAATATATATAACAATACCTTGTCATATAACCAGGCAATGAACTCAGTCTGTATCTCCACTTCTGTCTTTGGTATTCCCTTTCTTTTACCACGAGTAGTTTCTTGCATGGCACGATACTCACTGTAAATTGTTCATACAGTTTGACACAAGTATTTACAACTTTCTAGAGTAGTAAGTTTTTAAGCCAAATGTGTCAAGAAATAAAACCTGTAGTGTTCATCAAGCTTTTCAACGTCTAGTCGAAAAAGGACCCATCTACGTATTTGTATCCATTGTTCCTTGCCTAGGGTCACAATTTTACCCTCAAGTATTGGCCCCTCATCACTATACTCACCATCTTCATCTAGAAATGCCTCACGGGTAGCTTTGTGGTTTCCATCTCGTGAATTTGGCATGTACTCCATAGCATACCTAACGGATTCAGAAACAATATAGGACTCTGCAATGGAGCCTTCGACATATCGTTTATTGCTAGGAATATTTTTGCACTCCTTCATTGCCCTATTAAATAAAAAAATAAAAAAATGGACTTTGTTGTTTCGTCATAGTTGCAGCTAAAAATCAAATAAAAAATAAAGGAAATTATACATACCGTTCAAACGGAAACATCCATCTGGGATAAACAGGTCCACAAATTAACCCTTCATCAGCCAAATGAACCATGAGGTGGATGCTGATATCAAAAAAAGATGTTGGAAAATATTTTTCCAACACACACAATGCCTCTGCAACCATGTATTTTGCAGCCTGAATTTCATGTCTGATGACGACTTTCGAACAAAGGAGGTTAAAGAATAAGCTAATCTGGTGAATAGCTCTTCGCAAGTCACGGTGTTTTGGATAAGCGTGTTGAAGCAAAACCGGGAGCAAATAACACATAATCACATGATAGTCATGTGATTTCATTGTAAGCAAACCAGGAGGACTCAAAGTGACAATGTTTTTTAGGTTCGAGGAAAACCCTGAAGGAAGCTTCAAGTCTTTCAAAAGTTTGCAGAACTCTAACTTCTCATCTTTATTCAAGACAAATGGGGCCTTTGGTTTTACAGATCTCCCAGTAATTGGGTCTGTTTGCATCCACTGGCCACTATGAATCCCCATTTTCCTTAAATCCTCTCGCGCCTATACTGTATCCTTTGTTCCTTTCTTGTCCAAAATTGCATTTAATAGGTGTTCTGCGACATTCTTTTCAGTGGTGCATCACATCAATAACATGTGGAATTGTATGTTTCGGCCAGTATTTCAAATAAAAAAGAATAGACCTTTTATACCATGCCTCAGTAACTTCATCATCTTCATCATCTTCATCATCTCCATTATCAACCACATCCACATTATCAGTACTTCCGTTTGGTACCTTTTAAGACTTTACCAGGTACATAGTGGACACGACTTAGCTTTTTCTCAATCACTTCTCCCTTTAACCTTGTTGGAGGGGGTTTTAACTCCTTTGTCTTCAGCCCTAAGTATTTGCCTTGCATAAACGGGTGATCAGATTTAAGAAACATGCGGTAATTTGTGTAGACGATCTTCCTCGCATTCCCAAGGTGCATAGACGGAGTTTCATCACCACAAATAGGACAAGCTTTGTAACCATGTGTTACGCAGCCTGATAAGTTGCCATATGCCGGAAAATCATGAATGCCCCACACCAACATTGCCCTTAAGGTAAAATGCTCTCTTTTGTGCATGTCATAAGCTGCAACCCCTTCTTCCCATAACTGTTGTAACTCCTCAACTAGCGGTTGAAGGAATACATCGATGTTTTGACTCGGCGCTTTCGGCCCAGGTATTAACAATGACATCATATGGAACTCAGATTTCATGCACAAAGACGGTGGGAGATTAAAAGGCACCAAGTAAACAGGCCAACAACTGTAACCAGTGGATTGAACTCCACGTGGATTGAATCCATCAGTTGCAATTCCAAGCCAGACATTACGCCCTTCCTTAGCAAAAACTGGCCAATCATCTTTACATGTCTTCCACTGAAGCGAATCAATTGGATGCCGCATATAATTCCAAGAAGGTGTAGCTCTATCATGCCATGTCATTTCACGCGCTATCCATGGTATTGTGTACAGCCTTTTGAGTCTTGGGATCAATGGAAAATGTCTCAATACTTTTCTCGCCTCTTTTGTTTCTTTCTTCCCCATTTTCCCCTCCTTCACTTTGTATCTAGGTGTTTGACATTGACTACACACCGTTAAATCAGCTTTGGTCTTCCAATACAACATACAGTTATTTTCGCAGGCATCTATACACTCAGCTTTCATTCCCAGATCTTTTAACATTGCCTTCATTACAGGATACTTAGAAGGCAAAGTGTTTCCGTCTGGCAACCATGTTTTTAACAGAGACAAAAGTGCAGTCACACTATTTCCCGACCATTTATACTGCTTCTTCAAGTTATGAAGGTCTACAATTGCAGAAAGAGTTGTTACAGGAGCCTCACATGAAGGATATAATTTTTCTTCTGCTTTTTTCTTATATTCATGGTACCTTTTACCCAAATCAGGCTCTAGAACAATAGGGTGTTCAACATCTTCAGCCTGACTTCCATCACCTTCATTCAAATCATCTGCTAACTCTTCATGCACGCCATAAGCAACATCAACAAAATTCTCCATCCCTAGTCCTTCTGCCTCACTATTTTCCTTTTCAACTTGGTTTACCATTCGATCCTTATATGGGTCCTCGCCATGTAAAGCCCATACACGATATGTTGATTCTATACCGTATAGAATCAAATGTTTTCTAACTATATCATATGCAAACCTTTTACCATTTCGGCATTTTTTACAAGGGCAAGGACACGTGGTCGATGTTTGGTCTCTGCCACTAGCAAATAGAATAAAATCCGAAACCCCCTGCCTGTACACACTCCCAAGTCTATCTGTTTCATTCATCCATTCTTTTAGAATCGGCTGAGACATTCTGTAGGTAACACATCAAGTAAACACAAATAAGTAATTGTAACAGTCAATGTCTTTAAAAAGTTTCCTTTAAAATGAATCAAGATAAAACATATTGACAGAAAAAGTAGAATTCCCGATGAGAGGAAGCACAAAAGTAAAATATTCCATGTAGGAATTTGCATAACTTCTGGAACATCCTGTTTTAAGGCCACAAAAAAAGGTCCTAATCCACAAACTAGGAGGACTCATTGTGAGACCAACTCTTGGATTAATTCAGTCCCTATAAGTAACCAATTTGTATGGCAATTTTAAGTTTATTATACTAGTAGTAATAGTCCAAACTACATCACATCACACAACCTATAAAAAAAGTCTTAAAACATCAAAACCACATAAAGACACCCGAACAGTAACCACTTATAACAAGGAATCATAGCTTACTAATGTTTTATGGAGTAGAGCGAACAGAGTGCATAACCAGCAACTTTCCAAGAAACCGCATTTTCCAATTCCGTTTCTCATAACTGTAACAGATCTGGTAGATGGCTAGGGCTTCATCTCTTACCACAACTTCCATTCCATTCTCATTCCTCATTCAAATAAAAGTAAAGAAAATTAAAGTGTACAATTGATACAGAACAAAAGTCAATTGGGCCCCGTGGTTCTATATTTATAATGAGATGGGAAGCTACAACATACACAACAAAATCAAAGCAAATTAACCAAACTTCATTATGTAACAAACATGCAAACCAATAATTAACTGCGGACTATTAGACAATGTAAACTTAAAGTTTCCTTCAAAATATGTTTCATAAAGTCTTACCTTGTAGTAAGTAACATAGATCATAAATATAAATGTCACAAAAAGCCACAAAAAGCTTTCATAAATCATTACTAATCATTACTTTGGAAAGCCACGAAGTAAATAACCATGGCTAATCTAATAATAATATAAATGTCAAGCACAAACATAGACCAACAAAAGCTTTCATAAATCATTACATTTCTACATCCAAATAATAGTAGACTCATGTCAAGATCCAAAGTATAGACTCATGGTCACATCCCTTGCACAAACCTAGGGCAACAAAAGCTTTCATAAATCATTACATTTCTCTGACTTGATGTTGTCTGGGAGTTATTCTGATGGACAGGGCTTATTTTTTAGGGTTTAGGATTCAACCTCTTAAGTCTATTCTATGTATAGCGTTTTTCATCTTTTTCTAAGGAATGACCAGCATTGAGCATTAGCTTGCTTGAGGTCTTTAAATAAGAGGTCTACTCCTTAACACGGTTTTATTATTATTACTTTTTGAAGGGAAGGTTATGGTGATGCTGAAGGGCTATTTCTCTAGTTCTATGTTTCTGAAACAATGGATCTAGCTGCTTAGTTTAACTTACTGTATCTTTCTTATGCCTCTATATTGAGGTGTAGGCATTTCACTTTTTTTTTTTCTGGGGCCATTTGTTTTCGGAATGGGTTTTCTTCTATTCAACTCTGTTTCTCAATGGTGCACAGTAGCAGAGAAGCTGTTGATTCTTCCATTGTATCCCATCAGCTCCCATTTTGAAACCATTATGTTGATAATCAAATCTATAATGCCAAATTGGGTGGATTTTGATGCAAACCAAACCTAGGACTTGTATGTAATCTAAATCTTGGAAATTACAATCTGTCTGAGCGAGGCAGGTGGTGATGTTGTGTTTAGCAGGCTGGTCATAAGGTAAATTACTGGAAACATTTGTGATGAACGGGTCAATTCAAGCATGAAATCAACAACGTCAACTATGACAAAGATGATAAGTATGAGTGTATCATAGAAGATTTAGTGCTCATTTTCCTACCGTGTAATGAATTCCTATGAGTTCATAGTAAGGTGGGTTCTATTGAAGAAGCATTGAAGAGGTGATGAGTAGGGGGTGTACATGGACTGGGTTTGATGAGAATTGGGCAATTTTGGTGATGCATAGAGTTTGGAAGACAAGAGAAGAATGGGATAGAACTTGGACAGTTAACCCACTGCCTTTCTCAGTTTGTCCAACCAAGATAGACTATTAAGTGGGAGCCTTGGAAGCATCTGCTAAGTACCATTTACAGGGCATATTATGTGGCCCATCAATCAAATGACTTGAATCAGTGTGTATTTACTGAATCAAAACAAAGGAACATCTTTCTTTCCAACAGATCATTGCATGGACCAGTGATCCACTTCAATTAGTACAAGAGCAGAGTTGATTTTTGTTCATTCTCAATGTGGCATAAGTGCTCGTTCAGGTTACAATCAATGTACCTCCTAAACACTGCAATTACCGACGTTTTTCAAGAACAGAACATTATTTATGGAAGCTAGAAAACTCATAGATGTCTCATAATACAATAGGAAAAAGGATATATGTTTACTATTTGTTACTTGTATAAAGAAAGAAATCATCCTCCCCTTTCACCTTCCAAATGAGAGGGTGAAATTACAATTGATCTAAGCTACAAGGGAGGAGCTAGTCAAATCAAGCTTACCTGACATTACGAACAAAATTTTATGTGTAGGACGAAATATTATACGAGAAGAAGAAGAAGGAGAAGCAAAATATTATACGAGAAGAAGAAGAAGGAGAAGCAAGTTGTCCATTTATGGATGGAGCCTAAATGGGGCTGGTACATTTATGGATGAGTGGGACCAACATATAAATCTCTTGAGATTAAATAGAATTTTGATTTACAGATGTGAAATTCATGATCAATTGTGATCATGTACTCCTATCATTTTGTTATATGAAGACCCAAGTGTAGCAGATATAATGTCTTTTGTTAACTGGTGCCCATATGGGAGATTTACATTTTGTGAGCAAGGGAGACTAACATGTGGCCAAATATATATGTACTGTGCACCTTGATGTATATTTGAATTGCATTGTGCATACAGATAATTGTTATGTAAGTGTTCTTGTTGAGAATCCTAGGAAGCTACCAAACAAAGAATTACTGAAATTTTATTTAGGATAGATTAAATTCTCATACAAGAAATTCCAAGATGAATTAAATAGAGAATTATAATTCAGAGAAAATTAGCAATATCCTAAACTCCAGCATTTATAATTCTCCAAGTCGCGGTAACCATGAATTCTTCAAATTCTTGCAACCAAACAAACGCTTAGCTAGAATTAAAATTTCTTTTCTTAAAGTCAATAGTTGACTTAATTTTTATAGTCATTAACAATCAAAATGAATGTACAATTTCACCACATTGCCCTTTCATGAAAAAATACTCTTAACACCAAAGTGCACCAAGATGTCAAAATTCATCTCCATCTTTTACATTTACACCCACAAAGAAAAAAAAATCAAAAACCCAATATACAACTCATCCAAGAAAAAGATCTAAAACAAAAATCCAGTTGAAAATCAGAGCAATAGAAGCAAATCTTCAGTATTATCTATCAGTCTATACATCTCCAAATCATTGTCAAATAACAAGAACCAAGACCCCCAAAACCCAATGGTAGAAACATCTGTCATAATACTGAAACCCCAAATAAGAAATCAAACAAAATCAACAAGAACAGATAGAAATGCACCTCGAAATGGGTGTAACTGCTGTATAACTAAACAACTTCTGCCCCCAAAGAAGAATGAAGATCAGCCTGAGTACAATAACAGTGGGAATAAGAATCAGAAGTAGAGCTTGGGTGTTTTCGAAGTTCAAGAAGGGAAACAGCTGGTAAGAAATGCACGTGAAATTCGATAGTTGGGTGAGAGAGAGCAGAGGAGCATTAAATCTGGAGAACAATCAAAATGCCTTGTCCACAAGGAAATCAATTTTGGGTGTGGCATTGGCATTTATGTGGTCTTCAGCACCTCTTACAGACCACTGGGACACCCACACCATCTCCCCCAACTTGCGATTGTATCAGGTGCCTCGATGACACTTGTATTTTCCTCAAGTCACTTCTCTCCATCTCTCTCTCTCTCATGGTCCCAAGAAACAGAGAGATTTGTGGTGATGAAACAGAGAGTTGGGGAACGAGGGAGAGAGAGAGAACATAGAAGAAAGGGAGGATTTTACCTGGAGCAGGGGAGGCGTCCGGCGGCGGAGAATGAAGATGAAGGCTCTGCTGGGGCTCCTTCGTGAGCTTGACAGTGCTGGCGATGAGAGGAGATGGGTTCTGGTCGTGCGCCTGGGAGAGGTCTGGAGAGGGAGGGAGAGATAGAAAGGGATGAGAGGAGATGGGTTCTGGAGATGAGAGGTTGGCGTTGGCGATGGCGATGGAGATGAGAGGAGAGGAGAGGAGAGGAGAGGAGAGGCGGGAAAGAAAGAAATGACTGAGGGATGGAAATGAGGGAGGGAAATGAGGGAGGGCGTAGCGCGGGAGAGGAGAAAAAAAATGGTGGGATGATTTTCGTGCGCCAAAAAAAAAAAACAGTAACGCTTTAAAACCCTAACAAAATAATTATTAAATTAAAAAAAAATTAAAGTAACACTTTAAAACCAATGCTAACGCCCATAAAACGTTAGGAAACTAGTTACACTTAAAAACCGTTACTTACCAAAAACCTTGAGCGTTACTAATATCCTATTTTGGTGTAGTGGGAGCTGCTCCGATTCTCCTGTAATGGCCGCGGTACCTCGGCGTGTACCCCAGCAGCTTCCAGGCCGATCTGGTCTCGTGCCCTTTGTATCTCTCGACCTTCTTGTGGTCGTCAACGTTCTTCCTCCAGCCTTCGCTCACAGCCCGGCGTCGCCTCGCGTGCAGTTCTGCGCCACAAACAACAAAGAGTATCAGCTCGGCAACATAAAGGTTGAGCAAAATAAACAGAGAAAAGAAGCAGTATTTACTTGGGACGGCCCCGAGGTGGTGAGGGACCATCAGTCTCCTGTCCTCACCAGCGCCGAATTCCCAGTCCCCTGATACAGAGAAAAGGTCCTCCTCGGCGTTCTTACTGGAATCCTCCAAGGCCAGGACGAAGCCTCTTCGGCGCTGCTTCACCCGGAGATAATAATTGTCTCCCCCAGCCTTGCAGATGTCATGGACACCCAAGTTGGTCCCCAAGATCTCGTTCAGCTTTGCCGTGCCCCTGATGACTTTGAAGCCATTGGGCATCAGCTGGCACGGGGTAATCGACCACACGCTGAGGCAGGCCCTAAGCAGGGGGTGCAGAGGAAATCTGACCCCGCCCTCGACCACGGAGATCAGAGGGAACGGCATCCAGCCGCAAGACCAGCCGCGCGTGGCAGAGTCGATGGGATCCGCCGGCCTGAGGCGAACTCCCTCCGGAATGTTGTAAGTAGCCCTAAACATAGCTATGCCCTCGTCTGTATCTAACTGAAACCTAGGGGTGCCCATGTCTAAAAGAAGAAGATAGCGGAAAGAAACCCTAAATGTGGAAAAGCCCTAAAAAACAGACAGGGGCACGAAGTTACTTACAGAAACAGGAGAGCGAGTCAAGAACAGGTCTGGGCGCCTCCTATGGTTGTCCTCGCCAGAGAGATCTCGAAGAGCAGAGCAGAAATCGAAGGCAAGGGCAAAGGAAATCAGAAGAAAGAAGGAAAGGAGACGATCCTATTTATAGAAAGAAATCCTATTTATAGAAAGAAAGCCCTCCTTGGGCGCCACTTTCGAATTCGAAGAGGCAGATTTCGCAATCCGCGCCTCTTCCATCAAGGAGACAGCGCAATCAGTGAAGAAGCTAAACGTGTAGCCGTCGGTTCGCTTCCCAGGACGGACGGGACGAAGCATTTATTGCCTCAGAAAAGTTGAAGCGACATCAGGCAATGAACACTGCATCTCTAGACAGGTTCTCTAGCTTCTGACCACTAAAGGCTAGTACGCTTAAGAGGTCAAAAGCTAGGGGGGCAATTGTGTGGGGAGATTTTCAAAGCTCCAAGATTACGCTAATCACAGCCATCAGATGGGACTAAGCATTCTCACGATCTGGCCCAACATGACGTGCATTTAATGCGATGTGGGCTGATCCGACTGCCATTAAATGCAAAGTGGGCTGGAATGGACCGCATTTATTACTTTATGGGCTGATGATGACTTCCCTATCAAGTCATGAGACCCACACCAAAATATCATCCAAAGATATCGTCCATTCGTCTATAAATAGAGCCTCATTTCACATGCAAGGTACGCACAATCCAAACCCGAGAGTCGTTACTCTGCCTCTCTTCTTCCTCTCCTTCCTTTGTTCTAGTTCACTTACTGACTTAGGCATCGGATAGCCTTGCGCCGCTCAGGCCAAGGTCCTCTGACCGTTTGTTTCTTCCCTTTCAGGCTTTCAGGCAGCGGATCATCTTCTTCATTGGATAAGTCCTCTAAGGCACCCCAATTATTGTGGGTCATAATTTTTCTGCACCTACAGGTACCAACCCCCCACCCTGTGTATCCTTCACATATTTGTTCTCTCTCTCTCTCTCCAACACCGGCAGAAACCCCTACAACTAAACCAACAAAAAAATAATATGATAATGCTTATTAGTCTCTCCAGCACTAGTAGAACCCCCACAACTAAACCATCAGATATATATATATATATATGATAGTGCTTATTAGTCACCTTTTAGGTAAGGACTTGATCTCCTCTAGTTCTTTATAATCTTCTATGTATATGGTCTCTAATTGATCAAATATGGCACCATTTTGGAGGAGAAGAGATTTTTTTTTTCTTACAATTTAAGATATGAAATTAAGCTCTTTGCATCACCCATTCAATGAGAAATATATTTTACATTTGCACTTTCCAAAATCAAACCTTCTGTGTATCACAATCACCTTAACTCCGGGCCCATTAACTTTACTCTACTTTATTTTTTGCCTATCCAAACAGGCCCACTTCACTCCTCACATGAAATTTATATAACTTTACTCTACTCCTCATTTACTCAAACAGGCCCGAGGGATTGAGGATAATTGTAGCAATGATATATATTCAGTTGCTTCATTCAATCCAAATTAGTCAATCGAGTAGGTGGGCCAACTGAGATTTTGATTCTTTTCGATTTTGAGGGCAATTGTAAAAACTTTGTTGTAGAGTGAAGATATGACTTTTCATGAGAGAATGTTAGTTGATACACTTAAATATTTTGTAATCATTTAAATTCAATATATTTTCTCTTTTGCCATTATTAATGTGAATAAAGTATAACAAAATAATAATTTTGATATTTTCAATTGACCATCGTCCGCACCCGTCAAACGAAAATCCTGGATCCGCCACTGCAACTGATTTTTGTCACTTAGGGCGTATTTGTGCAGCCGGTTTTCAATAAAAAAAGTGAGGATCAAGGAAACGCTTTTCCACACTACAACAAATGTGCATTTGGTGCAACTGATTTTCCTAATTTAAGTAGATTGCATGAGAAAGTAGTCAATTCTTTGTAAGGTAATAATATCTGGCAATAATATATCCTAATTACTACTTGATTGTAGGATGTTAGATTTCCGTTTTGAGGATGTGACAGAATATTGTATGATAATAATAAATTAAGACTAACTATGATCTACTAGCCAATTCCCATGTGACCCGTTTGTCCCTTACATGTGCGAGTCTCTATTACCTCACAAGTACAACATAGTCTTGTTGTCTACCCATTGCATGTGCGAGTTCCTATTACCTTGCATGTGCAAATCTCTCACAAACCCTTACCCTTAACGGGAATTGCCCCAAAAAAAAAAAAAAGACCAATCCCCATGGGACATCCTATAGTGGAAGTTAGATGGGAGTTGGAATTAAGTCCAATTCAACAGGAGACATGACTGGACCAAATATAACAATTGGTAATTGGTATCCCCTCGAATCCCAAAGGAACCATAATTGGAGTTCCAGAGCGATTTTGAACACATCCAATATTCCTCAAACGTGACATATAGAAGTTGGACTTCAGTCCAATACTAGTTGGTCTTTGGTGTTGCTAATGCTACAGCTGGTTTGAACTTATTCAAAATTATTGAAACAGTAGTAGAGGTCATATGGGAATTAGATTCAGTCCAACCCCAGAGGAGACATGATTGGTTTTGCTAATTGTGTGGGGATATTTCCGAACTCACCGGAATACTGGCCTGATGCTCCATCTCGTGCTCCAGCACCAGCTAGTCCATCTCGGCGAGGCTCGGTCTCGGCGATAGTGCCAGCCTCCAGTTCGGCCAAGTAATTCCACTTCGGCCATACGCTCATAAGCTCCACCTCGACCATGGCATCCCCAGCCCGGCTGGGGACTTCGTCCCAGTTCTCCACTTCGGCGTCCCTGCAAGGTCTCCAGCCAAGTCAAGGTCGCCCCCGACCTCGGCAACACGCCCTAACCTCGGTCACAATGTAAGAGCTAGCCAAGGCAGGGGCTGACAGCTGTCCTCCCATGGACGTTCAAGCACACCACAGCACATGCGACAAGACAGGGGCACCCCCATAGTCCCTGACAGATCACCGTCCACAGCTCCCAAAACGCCATGACAAGGCTTGATGGGACGGCAATTAAAGAAAAGTAGGCTACGATGGGACTGCGCCTCCCTAGTACCTGACAGAGTGGGCTATGACAAGACAGTCAACCACCCCTTTGCCTCCTCTCTTCCTCTATATAAACACAAGAACAATCCACAAGAAAAGAGAGCCAACAACGACACCACACTGCTGGTATCATCTTCTTCCCCAAAAATCTCCTCCTACTGTTCAGTTCTTAAACTGACTTAGGCATCGAAGAGCCCCGTGCTGCCCAAGCCAAGGTCCTCTGACCTACACTTCTTCTTCCTTTTCTCAGGTTTCAGGCACAGGCATCGGTGTTCCCAATCTCTTTGGATAAGTCCGTGCAGGCACCCCTACTCTTCCTGTGAGTTACATTTTTTGCACTTACAATTGGCGCCGTCTGTGGGAAACGGCTACAAAAAGTCATCTTCCCAAACAACATGCCTCGAAGAACCAGAAAGGGAAAGGAACCACTGACATTGTCGACACAGCTACCGACGGTCCCCCGCCGGGAAAGGTCAGGAGCAAGATCTGGCCCAGCAAGCATCCAACAGCAAGATACTCGATCGGGTTCATCCTCTAAGGATTCGACCTCGACTCTACCTTCCAAAAGGCGCACCTTGAAGGACAACAGAAGCAACCGGGCTCATGGCGAAAGCTCGAGTAACAACCGCGACTTCAGAGAGCGGCTTGATCAACCCATAGAGCAAGCAGTACGACAGAACATGGAGATGGCTGGTTTCGCTCAAGTTCGGCTGAACTCTTACAATTTCGGCACATCCTCCTTCTCTCCACAGATCAGAAACTTCCCCCTTCCTGAAGATTTCAGCGTCCCGAGGTTCGTCGTCTACGATGGGACCTCGGACCCAGCAGCACACCTCCGACACTTCACTCAGAGGATGTTGATGTGGGGCGATGCAGGCCACCTGAACTGCAGAGTCTTCTCTTCCAGCCTCGGGGACATCCCCCTAAAGTGGTTCTGCGCACTCCCTCAAGGATCGATCAAAAGTTGGCAGCAGCTCCGGAGTTCCTTCATGACAAAGTTCCAAGCTCACAGGGTCATCCCCAGTTCAGCCGCCGACCTGATGGCCCTCAGAATGAAGCAAACCGAGAACGTCACCCAGTTCGCCAAAAGGTTCTGGACTATCTACAGCCAGATCGAGAATGCCTCAGATACAATAGCAGTCATGTCTTTCCAACAAGCCCTCTTACCAGGCAACGAGCTTCGAAGGGACTTGGCTATGCATCCTGTGGTCACTATGGCAGCACTGATGACTAGGATAAACCGATTCGTCAGGCAAGAAGCAGACGAAGCCCGAGCCCAAGAGCATTTCAACCTTTACGAAAGCGACCAGATAGCTTCCAGCTCGACGGAAGCCCCCAGTTCGGCAGAAGTCTCTTCCAGCTTGGGAGGCAGCTAGACGTCTCCTATCATCACTTAACTTCGACCGCCCGTCAGCTTCGATCGCACGACCCTCTACCGTCATTTCGGTGGCACGATCCTCTACTGTCAGCTCGATGGCGCCGTCAGCTTCGATGACACCGGCACGACCCTCTACTGTCGGCTTCGATCGTACGACCCTCTACCGTCATTCGATGGCACGGTCCTCTGCTGTCAGCCTGAATCACACGGTCCTCTACCGCCATCAGTCATCCAGAGCCACCGAGCTCACCCTGGAGTCGTTCCATACACCCAGGCTTCTTGGCCTCTAAACGACCTCATGCTGGTCCCGTCCACTTGCTGGTTTCTGCCTCACGCTAGTTTCGGCCTCATGCTGGTCTCGACCGCATTTAACGACCTCATGCTGGTCCGTCCACGTGCTGGTTTCCTCCTCACGCTGGTTTCGGCCTCATGCTGGTCTCGACCGCATTTAACGACCTCATGCTGGTCCGTCCACGTGCTGGTTTCCTCCTCACGCTGGTTTCGGCCTCATGCTGGTCTCGACCACATTTAACGACCTCATGCTGGTCCGTCCACGTGCTGGTTTCCTCCTCACGCTGGTTTCGGCCTCATGCTGGTCTCGACCGCATTTAACGACCTCATGCTGGTCCGTCCACGTGCTGGTTTCCTCCTCACGCAGGTTTCGGCCTCATGCTGGTCTCGACCGCATTTAACGACCTCATGCTGGTCCGTCCACGTGCTGGTTTCTGCCTCACGATGGTCTCGGCCTCATGCTGGTCTCGATCGGATTGAACGACCTCATGTTGGTGTCGCCCTCGTGCTAGCTACGTGCTTTGCCCAGGTTCGGCCTCATGTTGGTCTCGGTCATTTCCAAAGAGACTGCTCTGGCGTACCATCCAGACTTCTCCATCTCGGCTAATGCCAAAGAGACTGCTCTGGAGTACCGTCCAGGCTTCTCCATCTCGGCCAGCGCCAAAAGGACTGACTTAGGGTTCATACACCCGGTCGCTCCTAAAACTCTGGGTTCATACACCTTGGGACTGACCTCGGGTTCATACACCCAGTCTTCCCTAAACTTTGGGTTCACGTGCCCATGGACTGACTTAGGGTTCATACACCCAGTCGCTCCTAAAACCCTGGGTTCATACACCCTGGGACTGACTTCGGATTCACACATCCAGTCTTCCCTAAACTTTGGGTTCACGTGCCCATGGACTGACTTAGGGTTCATACACCCAGTCGCTCCTAAAACTCTGGGTTCATACACCCTGGGACTGACCTCGGGTTCATACACCCAGTCTTCCCTAAACTTTGGGTTCACACGCCCAGGGACTGACTTAGGATTCATACACCCAGTCGCTCCTAAAACTTCGGGTCCATGCACCCAGGCTTCTCAAAAGGACTGCTTTGGCGTACTGTCCAGCCTCCTCCACCTCGGCTAAAGAGACTGCTCCACGTCTCCACCTCAGCCAACGACAGCTCAACTAGAATGCCGAAGAAACTGTTCCATATCACCTCCTCGGCCTCATGCTGATCTCGACCACACTCATTCTCGGTGACAGTACCAGATCGCCGGCCAACGAGACTGCGCCTCTGGCGACGAACCAGCTGGTCACGTCTCGGTCTCTCAGTTGGTGGCAAACCAGACACTGAAGACTACCAAGCTCAACAACTCCTCCCTTCTTAGCTTCCGACCTCAAAGAGTATTCTCAGAGCTCAGAAGCTGGGGGCTATTATGTGGGAATATTTTCGAACTCACCAGAATACTGGCCTGACGCTCCATCTCGTGCTCCAGCACCAGCTAGTCCATCTCGGCGAGGCTCGGTCTAGGCGATGGTGCCAGCCTCCAGTTCGGCCAAGTAATTCCACTTCGGCCATATGCTCATAAGCTCCACCTCGACCATGGCATCCCCAGCCCAGCTGGGGACTTCGTCCCAGTTCTCCACTTCAGCGTCCCTGCAAAGTCTCCAGCCAAGTCAAGGTCGCCCCCGACCTCGGCTCACCGACCTCGGCAACACGCCCTAACCTCGGTCACAATGCCAGAGTTAGCCAAGGCAGGGGCTGACAGCTGTCCTCCCATGGACGCTCAAGCACACCACAGCATGTGCGACAAGACAGGAGCACCCCCATAGTCCCTGACAGATCGCCGTCCACAGCTCCCAAAACGCCATGACAAGGCTTGATGGGACGGCAATTAAAGAAAAGTAGGCTACGATGGGACTGCGCCTCCCTAGTACCTGACAGAGTGGGCTATGACAAGACAGTCAACCACCCCTTGCCTCCTCTCTTTCTCTATATAAATACAAGAACAATCCACAAGAAAAGAGAGCCAACAATGACACTACACTGCTGGTATCATCTTCTCCCCCAAAATCTCCTCCTACTGTTCAGTTCTTAAACTGACTTAGGCATCGGAGAGCCTTGCGCTGCCCAAGCCAGGGTCCTCTGACCTACTATTCTTCTTCCTTTTCTCAGGTTTCAGGCACAGGCATCGTTGTTCCTAATCTCTTTGGATAAGTCCGTGCAGGCCCCCCCCCCCCCCCCCCCCCTTCTTGTGAGTTACATTTTTTGCACTTACACTAATGATACATTGATCTGAACTCATTCATTATTCTTCAAACAAAAAGTATGGTAGTTGGATGTGAGATGGGAAATGGAGTTCGGTACAACATCAAGGAGCCATGACTACTCATGTTGCTAACGTTACAGCTGGTCTGAACCCATTTAGGATTAGCCAAAGATGACCAATGAGAGTTGAAATTCTGTCTACTGGAAGAGATAATGTTGGAGATTTTCAAAATAGTAAAGAACCATTTAGACCTTATTTCTAGAATCCTACATCGAATATGATGGGAAATAAAATGTCATTTATTTATGCTTCTTAGTGTAACTCTTTTGAGTTGATTTGGAAGGCCATGGGCATGGGCATGGCCTTGGAGCTTTACTAATCATTAAGCAGCCCTATCTTTTGCCATTTATTGAGCCTAACTTGGGTTGAGTCGATATCCATTTAAGTTGGGCTAGTTTGGGCCTACCTTGGGTTGATCAGATCCAATTTGGTTTGGGTTGGCTTGCTTCTGGGTTAAAAATGGATAATGGGTCGGATAGCCAATGTGGGCTTGGGAGTTGGCATGGTTGTTATTATCTTTAAAGAACCATGGTAGTTATGTCCAAATGCCCCTTGTCCAAATGGATGTATTCCTTCGGAAATAACTCTTACCAAAGGCTGCCAATTCAAATCGCCAAAGGTCCTTTCAAATCTTTAACCATCATATCCCTACAAATTGCTTCCCATCGATTTTTATATATTCCTTGCAAACCATTGTTGGAAAATAGAGATGATTAATCATATCTTGGCCATCAATTACAAGTTTTGGATCGGGCCATTGGTGTTCATGGGTTGGTCTGGATACTGCAGACTACAGTCCAACATACAGAGGATCTAAGCCTGTTTTATCTTGGAGGCAAATTTACTGGTAACACAATTGCAGGACCAACATGGTGTGGGGGCATTTATTATCTTAAGGAAAGCGCAACATGCGACTCAAGTGATCCATCTCAACTATATATTATTATTTTTATTTCTAACTGTCTTAAGACATTAAACTTAGCCTTTTGGATTTGAGATGGATTTTGCCTTTGACCAATCCCTAATGTTGGTGATTCAGAATTTGGATGGTCCGGAAATATATAAGTGAAAAGGTAAGGATCTTCCTTGGCCCAGTTAGTGATGATGGACAAAATCTTGATTGATGGATACCCTATTGATGATTTGGTTTGATCAAGAGGATGGCAAATTAGATACCCTATTGTTGGTAAGAAAATAGGGTTATATAGTGGACCTATTCGATCAGTATATCCGGCTTTATAGGATTGATGGATAGCCTATTCAGTATATCTGGCATATACCCAATTGTTCAGAATATCCATCCCGCTTAATTCCCTATTTGGTTTGATCAAGAGGATGGCAACTTGGTTACTATCCTCATTGGATTGTCCGATAATATCATACAATATCATACACTTTCCGCACCTAACAAGCAAAATTTTCTTCTAAAGAACACAAAAAATAATATTTTATAAAAAGCAAATATACATCTAATCCCCATTTCTCATGTTCTAATATTTTAAAAAAAAAAACTTTTCCTAAGATGCTACATAAAGCCTTGACATCATCGGACAAGCCCATGATATTATAGGATTTATCAACTTCAGGATTTATCAACTTCTGTGACATAATATCCCATTAAATCATGGGATATTGGGCAAAAAAGCTTTAAAAATATCTAAATTTCAGTTATGAAATTGAGAAAATTGGATTTAAAGAGGACTAATGTGCCAAAAATCCCCCTCTTTTTTTTTTTTTTTTTTAAATGAAATGGTACTTTCTACTATCCAAACATATCCTGGAAAGTATTTCCCAGTTGTGCGTGGGGCCCAAGATGACCCTATAATACTAGACAAGACTCGGCCCTTTCAGTGACACGTTGAAGTGCCGTAAAAGCTGCAACTTCTCCAAATTACTGTTGGGCCGCACGGATTGAATTATGAACAACCAGGTGAAGACCGACACGCTCCTCTTTACCACTTGGGTAAGGTGGGAGATTTGTTTCCCGGGAGCAACCCAAGTATTCCATGTCAAAGGCTTGAGTCTCAGCTGGGTAGATACCTGTTACCATCACGATGAACTAGACCCAAAGATGCTTAGACCCATTCCAACTCCAACCTATTACCTACCCATCTCATGGCCTGTAAAAAAAAAAAGAAAAGAAAATTTGGGCATCATGACCACATGTTTCACATGGAATGGAAGAAAGTCAAATATCAAATATGAAAAGCCAGAGAGAGAGAGAGCGGAGGAGGACAAAAGGGCTGCTGCTTATTCTAATCTAATCATGTTTTAGACGCAAACAACACCTTATGTCAACGTAATTAATCAAAAAAACCAAAGGACAGGAAACAAACACGTCATGCCTTTCAGTTGTTCTTGTGTCTTTTGTGTTCCACCATATAGAATACTAGTCATTGTCCGTGCATGAAGGCACGGCGCACCACATTCTGAGCACAATTAAATATGAAGCCCACATCGCTTATAATTTAACAAATTTAACCCAAATTTTCTATGTGGCCCATCGGATCAATTAGCTTCAAATCAAGTCCGGCCAGAATTGTTTAACCACAATTAAAAACCAGAGTGGCCCACTACTATAAGCAGTTTAGTTCAATTGCATGCAAGCCACGTTTGCTTCTTTCCATAGTTTATTCTATCTCACTTTTTAACTAACATGAAAATTCTCAGTCGGATGATTTGCATATATGCCCCTTGCCCTTGGGTTTTTTTTTTTTTTTTTTGAACTTATATGTGTTCAAAACTCCTGCCCTTTTCAGTGATTATCATTGAAGTCCCCATCTTTCCATTTTAAGAATTTCTTTTAGAATGCTAGTCAAACTTTTTACACTAGATTCAATCAGAATCAGATGCCCTCTTCTTAAAAGAAAAGAAAAACTGTAGAATGCCCTTTAGAACTTATGGACAAAGTCACAAAGATGATATTTACAGAACTAATCTATTATAAAAGTTTTTAAGAGGGTGACTGGTATCCTGCATGATGAAAGGAAATTACTTCTCTGTAATTCTGAATTTAACTACAAACTATTTGTACAGAGGAATTAAAAGTAGATAAGTTAAAATTAAATTCAAAATTATAAATAAAAATAATCTTCTAAATATATTTCTTCCTAAATATAGAGTTCCTGAAAATAAGTTTAAATTTAAAAACCACAAGCACAGAATACTCATTGTACCATAAGGTAATTATTTTTTAAGTTAAGACTTATCTTAAGATATGAAATTAGAATTTAAGTTTTGGAATTAAAAGTAAAGAAAACTCATCTTTCTAAATGCATATGTTTTATTGTTAAATAAAAATGACTTAAGAAATAAAAAGTTTCTTATAAAAGTAGAATTTCTTTGGCAAGTCAAATATTACCTGGAAAAGACTAAATTAAATTTAAAATTATTTGAATACAAGAAAATATGAATGCTAGCTTTCTTATTGTTGTCATCCTTCCCTTTCTATTTTCTCAATGTGTTTAGTTCTTTTTGTGTTATTTATCTTTTACTATTTACTTTTCGCTTAGCTTTTAACATGCTTTATTGTTTGATTAATATTTGGATATATTTTATTCTTACCTTATGGTTTCACTTGACCCATTCTTTAATTTAACTTTTCCATCCTTTCTTAAGTTTTTTAATTAATTTATTTAAAAATTACCATTCGAGAAAAGTCGGCCCATGTATACACCATGAGCCTAGAAGCTCAATTAGAATTCAACCCATTGTGAGCAGGGCTTTGATGGGGTTTAACCCGGCCCATCACCTTCCCAATATGTAGCGATGCAAAGTGGGCTGCACGCTCAGGCCCAACATGATGCGGGCATGCCCAAGTCCGGCCTGGCAAGTTGATCAGTCTAGCACGGCCCGACCCACGCCTGACACGGGCTAAGATGGGCTTGGGCACAACTTGTGCCTAGGCACAGTCAGACCCATGCACGGCCCGTGGGCCAGCCCACTTATGCCCGGGTACAAGGCATCTATGGTATTTTTTTTCTTTCCCCAATATATCCTTAATTACTACTTGTTATTTGTGAATTGATCAAACATCCACTGCCTCTTAAAGGGGTCGTTTGCCTTATACGCATGAAATGCATAACTACAGTTTACACATGTAAATGTCCCATATGTAAATATCACATATGTAAGCTTTACGCATGCGTTTCAATTTACAACGTTTGTCTACTGATATCATTTTCACATCATTTACGCATGTGATTCATTTTACCATGTTTGTTTGAACTACATGTGAAAATATAAGAAATTTATTTTCAACGGATAAACAAACAAATTCATTCCATAAATTTAATGTATTTCTCCATGAAGTTCAATGTATATCAATTCCATACAGACAACTCACATTCCATGAATTTCAACGTATTTTAACTCCATGAATTGGACAATTCATACAGACCCTGGTGAACATTTGGAACTACCTCAGCAGAACCAGCACTCATTCAGCTCACCTCCAACTCCACTCAAGCCGAGACTAACTCAGCACTCACTGTCAGATTATGATTGTTAGAATGTGTTTTTATTTAATTAATTATATTTAGTTTCAAATAAGCATGATTAGTTGTTAATTAGTGTTGATTAATGTGTTAGATTAACTATATGATAAGATAATATGGAATTATTGGTATCAATGAATTTCTGGAATTGTGTTGGACATTTCTTATTTTAGACCCATATTGATTTGAAATGCCATTTTATGAAAAACAGGGTATTTTCTATAAAAAAAAAAGAACTTATTTGTAATTCTGATTTTATGAAAATTTTTCAATGATGGAATTTTTCGATGATTTCAGTTTCATTAGAAAACGGGTCAAATTGTGATCGATTTTCTCTTCTAGCTCGGATTCATTTGAATTCATTTCAGATGATTCCCAGTAAGATTTGATACCTTTAAAAATGGACTTATTTTAGAATCCAGTAAGCAACCATTTAATAATCTCTCTTTCGTTGATCTTTCTTTGTTTCTGTTTTTCTCTTTGTTTATCTGAATGTGGGTAGGGCGTTGCTTTAGCAGGAGTTTAATATGCATGGCTTTGGTGGACGATGAAGACCACCAAGGGGTGACGCTGAAGATCCCAATTCTATGACAACCAGTGAGCTGGTTTTGGTGGACGATGAATACCACCAAGGGGTGACGTGCAGGGACGACGATGAAGAATAATTCTGAAAGAAAAAATGTAATCAAGGAAGAGAAAACGATAGATGGGTATGGGAGAAGTGAAACGATATAAAAGAAAGAGGAAACACCTAATTCATTTGCCCATAAAGATTTCCATTTGCACGTTACAAAATCGTTGAGGAGAAGGGCAATGTAGCTTCTCCATTATCCGGAAGAGAACGAAAACGCTGGTAACAGGAAGAGGGTTAGGAACATAATGTAAATGCATCTTCTCTATCCTGGGAGAGAACTGAGAAGGAAAACGCATGTGTGAAGGAAGGGTGCATCTTATCCCTAAAGAGTGCTCGTGAATGAGGAGAGAAGTAGAGCAGGAGAGGTTCCAACTACTTTGCTATAGAGATTCTGGGGAGGGAAAAAGAGGGACAGGTGATATAAGATAAAAAAAAAAAAAACGAAAAAGGGCAAAATGGGTTTCGAACATAGGGCTTTTTATGACGAAATCACTACACCCGCACCGTCCGACTTTTTGAGGTGTGGTTCCGTTCCGTATGAAAACCCAATGTGATTCACTTTACCACCATCTAAGATGTGTAAATATGGGTGTGAAAAAGTGATCATTTACATACTATTTTCACATACAATTTACACATGAGGTGTGTAAATGACCACAAACAAACATAAATATGCGTAATCATCACGCATGCGAGTCATTTACATATGTAAATAGTTGCAAACAAACGACCCCTAAATGATCCAAGAAAAAATTTGTTTTCCATTCCCTATATTCATAGCTAGCCAGCTCTCTTTCAATAATGTCATTTGCATTCCCCAATGCAAAATTTAGCCATCTCCCACTCCTTTTCATTCCCACAAAGAGAATCTTCAATTTCCCATACTTGTCCTGGTTCTTATTAAAAGTCTTGAAAGAAAGAAAGAAAGGCCCATGGATGACACAGCCCTAGCCAACCTGGGCTCAGCATAGCCTGGCCCATGAAGTTTCACGGCTGGCACGGCCCGACGCAGGCATGGTTGGGCCCTGTAGCAATTGGGCCATGCCGGGCAGTTTGCATCTCTACCACTACGGAAGATTGATGGGTTTCAATTGATTGTAGATGGGCCTCATGTTATAAAACATGAATGTGGTTCTATTTTTAAAGTGTTATCCCTATAATGTTACTTTTTTCAAAAGGAAAACGAAAAAATTGTTCTGTGGATGCTACAGAAAATATGCTACCAATCTCTATTATCCTTTGGCTTTGATACGTGTAGATTTGATTTTCTATTAGCAATATATATTGGTGCCCATAAGTTCATGAAATAATTCCCCTTTTTTATGAAGAGTCTGGATCCTATGCTGCGGCTATTACTATTACACCAAACCATATAATAAATTTCTGGAAGTCCAACTTAAGGTCCACATAGAGATAACTTAGACTGTTAAAAGATTAGTTCCATCCTATTCACATACATATCCTAAAGTTATACTCTAAAAGGAGTGGGTCCCACCATCAGAACTACAACAGAAACGTGGATGGCGCTGACATTGAACACTAATGAAGTGGTGTTAATAGCATTTTTGTCATGGTTCTCAATCAGTTAGTGGGATCCACTCCCTTTAAACTGAAACTTTTTATCTCTTTATGGGCCCTACAATGGAATTCTAAGAATTTGTTACATGATTTTTTGTAATAGTCACAACAGAGGATCCAGAATCTTTTTTAAAGTGGGCCGTGCGTGACGATTTCAAATCAAATCCAATCTTTTTTTTTTTGGTAACCCAGCAAAGGGGCTGGGACCCTTAGACTCATGACACAACTCACTCATATGAGGTGATGGGATCAACTCATACATGAGAGGAGAGATAGATACAAGTCACACATGTGAGGTAATAAAAACTCACATATGCAAAGAAGGAGGAGGTGGAATTTAAACCCAAGATCTCCCAATGAGAACGGCTTCAAACCTGGTAAGGAGTGGTTGTAAAATCAAACCCAATCAAAAGAAGTTTAGGCAGCAGTCCAGGAGATAATTTTGAACATTTCAAGAGAAAGGAAGTGGTCTACAATAATAACTCAAAATGCGGAATTCCTTTTTTTATTATTACTTTTAAACACATTCGAACTGTAGGAGGTATGTGAAAAAAAAACTCTTGAAAATTTTACAGATAACGCTTTTTAAAATAAAAAATCGACTATGATCCTTCAGTTCATGGCAATTTCACCATTTTGATAACCAAGTTATACCGGCTGTAGATACTATGGTTAAAATTATTGTGTTACTGACCAGAAGCTAAAAGGAACATAGAGTTGCAGGGCAGAACTTTTGGAATCTCAGCATATGCAAGTGGAAAGTCAAGGGAGGCACTTCAAGGAGAAGGAAGAGGAAGGCAGAAAAACGATTAAAGTGGGGAAGCTTTTGGGGATGTCATTTGGAGAACGTGACGCTAAAGTAGCTAGAAGAGTGATGTTGCTTGAGGAAAAAGAAGAGATAAATGACGTTAAAAAGATAAAGAGAAGACACAGGAAGAATGGCCGGATCTTCGGGAACAGGAAACTAATGGGTTCGTCTCATCGGGGATTTGTGTATTTTTAGTTATGATAATTGTAAGTTAGAACATTAGGGGACTGGGGAGGCCTGAAAAGAGAAATGTTGTGAGAAAGCTGATTAGAAAGCATAAAGTTGATATTATGATTCTTCAAAAATCTAAAATCTCGAAGAATATTGACACAGTCATCCGGGATATTTCGGGCTCTAAGAATTGCAGCTGGGAATGGGTGCAGTCTGAAGGTGCGGCAGGGGGATTGATATCAGTGTGGGATGCGGATATGTTTGAATTAGAAGATGTCTCAAAGTCTCAGAGATCATTAGCTGTAAAATTGAAATGTGTTGCTAATGGTTTGATTCTGGCAGTGAGTAATAATTATGGGCCTAATGATGATTCGGAAAGAAGTGATTTTTTTTAATACTATTTCAGACTCTAAGAGCTTATTGTCAGTGCCCTGGTGTATAGGGGGTGATTTTAATATGGTTAGATTTCCATATGAGAAGAAAGGAGGTCGAATTTTGAATGCTACTATGGAGAGATTTGAGAACTTCATCAACAACAATGAATTGATCGACTTGCCTTTGGTTGGTAGAAGATATACTTGGTCTAACAATCAAGAGAGTTTAGCTATGAGCAGGATAGATCGTTTCCTAATTTCGAAGGAATGGGATGAACATTTTGGTAATTCTGTTCAACTAGCTCTCCCTAGACAAATATCAGATCATTGCCCAATCAAGTTATTCCCAAATAAACTTAATTGGGGTCCAATACCTTTTAGGTTTCTAAATTATTGGCTCATGCACAAGGACTTTATGGCAAAAGTATCAAAATGGTGGTCTCAGTTGACAGTTCATGGATTTGTAGGTTTCAAGCTCTCTAAAAACTCCAGATGCTTAAAGTAAAGATAAAGGAGTGGAATGGAGAGGTTTTTGGTAAATTAGATTCCAATAGAAATGCTATTACCGAAGAGTTAGAGGCTTGGGACAAAATAGAAGAAATTCATCCTTTGATTGACATCGAGAAAAGGGCAAGAGGAGAGGCTGTTAGAAAGTTATGGGAGGTTAATCGTATGGAGGAAATTAACTGGAGGCAAAAATCTAGAGTTTTATGGCTTAAGGAGGGTGACAGAAATACAAAATTCTTTCACAGGATGGCAAATGCTCGTAAAAGAATCAACTACATTGGCAAGATTAGAAGAGGAGAAAGGGACGTCCATAGCTTGGAGGGAGTGAAAGAGGGGATTGTTGAGTTTTTTGAATCTCTTTACTCTGACGAAGATTTTCATAGGCCCACTTTGGAAAGTCTCCATTTTCCTTCTTTATCTTTGGACATGAAGCAGTGGTTGGAAAGGGAATTTGAAGAGGGAGAAATTACAAAAGCTTTGAATGATTGTGCAGGAGATAAAGCACCTAGCCCGGATGGTTTTAATTTTGCTTTCATCAAGGCTGGTTGGAGTTTTCTTCATAAGGATTTTTATAACATGCTTTCAGAATTTCATAGAAGAGGTCGTCTTCACAAAGAGATTAATGCCACTTTCTTAACGTTAATCCCAAAAGTTCCGAATCCAAGTGATTTGAAGGACTTTAGGCCCATTAGTTTGGTGGGTTGTGTCTATAAGCTTTTGGCAAAGGTTCTAGCTAATAGATTGAAAGTTGTTCTTCCTCTAATAATAAGTCCTATGCAGGGAGCTTTTGTTAAAGAAAGGCAAATTCTTGATGGTATCCTTATTGCAAACGAGCTTATTGATTCAAGGAAGCGGTCACACAAGGAAGGTGTTATCTTTAAGATTGATTTCGAAAAGGCCTATGATCATGTAAATTGGAAGTTCTTGGACTATATGATGGGCAGATTAGGGTTCGGTGAGAAATGGAGGGGATGGATAAATGAGTGTATTTCTTCTTATTCCTTCTCAGTCTTAGTTAATGGCTCGCCTTCTCATTTGTTTAAAGCTTCGAGAGGCCTAAGACAAGGAGACCCATTATCACATTTTCTGTTTACGATGGTTGTTGAAGTCCTCTCTTATTGAAAGCCAAAGACATTGAGATAATTGGGGGTTTTAAAGTGGGGAGAGATGGGGAAGCCACTACTCATCTACAGTTTGCAGATGATACAATTCTTTTCAGCTCTTCTAATTGGGACGAGATTGTGTTAATTAAAAGAATTTTGAGATATTTTGAGTTGGCCTCGGGTTTGAAAGTTAATCTTCATAAAAGCATTTTAGTGGGGGTGAATTATTTTGAAGAGGTCTTAAGGCCTTTAGCTATCAAACTTCACTACAAGGTTGGTCATTTGCCGATCCATTATCTTGGGTTACCTATTGGAGCTAATCCAAGATCGAAAAAAATACGGGAACCTGTTGTAGAAAAAGTTGAAAAGAAGTTAAGTAGGTGGAAAAGGTGCTACTTATCTTTAGGGGGAAGGATAACTCTCATCAAAGCTTCCTTGTCATATATCTCAGTTTATTACATGTCGTTATTCAAAATGCCAGCATCAATGAGAAATAGATTGGATCGTGTAAGAAGAAACTTTCTTTGGGAAGGTAAAGGCGATAAAAAGAAGATTCATCTCATGAAATGGAGCGAAGTGGTCAAACCTAAATCTTTGGAGGTTTAGGCATTGGGGATCTAGAGCTTAAAAATTGGGCTTTGCTAGCTAAGTGGTGGTAGAGGTTTGGAGTAGAAAAAGATGCTTTTTGGAAAAAGATTATTGTTTCCAAGTATGGTGAGGATGAGTGGGGGTGGGTCCCTAAATGTATCCCTAAGTATAGGCTGTCAAGTTTATGGATAGTCATTTCTTGTTTCGGGGAGGTGTCCAATGTTAGAGGGGAAGTCTTCAATAAGAGTGTAGGCTTTAGAGTTGGGGAGGGAAAGAATGTTCGATTTTGGTATGATGATTGGGTTGGGATAGGGAAGTTTTGGTCTCTTTTTCCTAGATTGTTTAGAGTTGTATGTAATAAAGAGTCATCTGTCAAAGATTGTTATTTTTGGGTTGGTTCAAAAGTGTCATGGTTTGTGTCTTTTAGGAGAGGGTTGCGCCAATTTGAGGTTTCGGAGTATGAGTCATTGTTAAGCATTCTTGCTAACGTCTTTATTTGCAGGGGTGAGGAAGATATTTGCATTTGGAAGCCATGTCCTTCGGGGAGTTTCTCTGTTGGGTCTTTCTATGGTGTTTCTTCCATAGTCTTGGGAAGTCATTCTCATCTATCTCAAGTGTGGTGTGGTTTGGCCCCACCAAGGGTTGAGGTCTTCCTTTGGTTTGCAGTTGCAGGAAAGATTTCAACAACGGACAATCTAAGAAAAATATGGATAATGTCTGAAGCCATTTCTGACACTTGTGTCTTATGTGGTAAGGAAGAAGAATCTATCACTCACTTGTTCTTGCATTGTGAGTTTGCCTCTTGCGTTTGGTAATCTTTTTTCAAAAAATGTGGAATTTCATGGTGTTTGCCAAGGGCTTTAAGCAATTTGATGGAGGCTTGGAGGTTGGGTCCTTTTAAAAGGGTGAGATTAATCCTATAGAGGTTGATTCCTTTCTCTATTCTTTGGTCGATTTGGAAGGAAAGAAACAATAGAATCTTCAATGGCAAGTCAAAGGACATGGAGGATATTGTTTTTATGATTATCCTCAAAATAGCTAAATGAGCAAGTATCAAAAAAGAGTTAGAGCAATTGACCTTGGATAATATCTTAAGTAATTGGGAAGCTTGTTTGGGAAGCGGATGTGTTAAGAAGAAACATTTAGTCACTTGGTCTCCCCTTTCTCCTAATATTCTTAAATTTAATGTTGATGGTACGGCAAGAGGAAAATCAGGACCTGGAGGTATAGGTGGCATCTTGAGGAACTACAAGGGAGAGGTATTGTTTATGTTCTCAAAGTATACAGGCATCAAATATTCTAATGAAGCGGAAGTGTTAGCTATATTGGAAGCTCTAAGGATCTGTATCTCAAATAATTTTCATAGCATAGTGGTGGAAAGCGATTCCTTAAATGCGATTTCTTGGATGTCTTGTTTGGAGAAGGGTCCATGGAAACTTCAATTTCTTTTCAATGAAATCAAGACTTGGTCATCATCTTTGAATGTTGAGTTTCATCATGTGCATCGGTCGGGGAATGGCATGGCGGATGCTTTGGCTAAGTTGGGGGTAGAAAGAGAGGTAGCTTTGCTTGCTACTTTGTAATTTATTATTTTGTGTTGGTATATAGCTCTAATACCTTCGCATGTTTTTTTTTTTCCATCTTCTTTATTGTACCTTTCTCACGTCTTGAATATATTTTACCGTTACCGATAAAAAAAAAATGGTTACCAATGAAAAATATAAGTTCATGAAACTATGTATATTATAACAATATAGATGAATAAAGGATATTTCCCATACAGTTGTCCTTAAACTAGACATTCTTCTATGAGAAGTTGAGGTTTAAGTATTTCCTACTAAGTAGTCGCGACATCTTAGAAGCCGTGTGATATCACACCGTTATTGTATGAACAACTATGTAAGGAATATTTAAACTTTAACCGTCATAGGGTAAATGTCAAGTATAAGGGTAGGAGCACGGTCAAAATCCCATGAATAAATTTAGATGACTCCAAGTTATTGGGGGCATGTGAAAATGGAGAGTACGGACTTATTATAGGTGAGCCTACTATACTGATTTTAAAAGGTGGGTGCATACTTTATTTAGAAGTAAGAGGATTTTACCAAATTTAGATGACTCCAAGTTATTGGGGGCATGTGAAAATGGGGAGTACGGACTTATCATAGGTGAGCCTACTATATTGATTTTAAAAGGTGGGTGCATACTTTAATTAGAAGTAAGAGGATTTTACCGGTAAAATCCCGAAATACAGTTATTTATCCCGAAGGGTCCTGGCCATTTTGTGCAGCACTGATGGGGTCCGTCAGTACTCAATTGTTTTTTTTGTTTTTTTTTTTAATCTGGGATGAGTGACGCTAGCATCACTGTGTTTCTGATGACAGTGACGCTAGCATCGTCGTTCGGATTTCAAAGGCATTATCTGCAATTCCAATGGAAATGTGCAGGAAACCTTCCTGAGCTGGTTTACACATACCAAAGCTTAGAACTTTTGGATCTCGCAAGCAATGCATTCACCGGGTCGCTTCCTTTTGATCTCCTCCAGCTGAAGAATCTCAGCTTTTTCAATGCATCTTCTAATCAGTTTCTGAAATGACCCAGAAGCTGAAATCCATGGAGGAAGAGAGGGAGGGGCTAATTGCCAGGATAGCAAAATTGGAAGAGATTAACCTGAGGGAGAAGCAAGAAGATGCAAATCGCCTCATTTGCGAGATGGGTCGCATTCAAAAGGATCTTGATGCGAAGAAAGAAGAGGCAGATGGGTTGAGATTGAAGGTAGATGAGCTATGGGTGAGCAGTGAGGAGGCTAGAGAAGATATGGGGTCGCTTTAGATGGAATGCGGTCTCATAATGTAACGCCCCAATTCCGGATACCGAAAAGATCGTCAAAGTACCGAAATTGGCGCGCTACTTCCCGGAAAATCCGAGAACTTCCAAGATCGTAGGTCCGCAGTGAGGTCCAATTTAAAACTTTTTGAACAATAATGTAACAATGGTTGTTATCGCGGAAGCGTATTATAAGCGGAAGCCATACAGAGATAGCGGAAGCATAAGGTATCATTGTATATATGTCAAATGTAGAAGGGCTGAAGTCCAGCCTAGATGTATAGTGATAACAAATCAAAGTTTAATTACATATTTTTCATTACTACCCAACTCACAACAAATGTCTCTCAAAACCCAGACAAAAGAACACTCAAACCCCTGCAGCTAGTGTCGGCTCTTCACCTTCCGGCTCGACCTCATGGTCGGCCGACCCCCATCCGTAGTCGCCTACTACGGGCACCTCAACGAGTGCGAACGCATCGCCCTCGAACTCGGGGTCAAGACCTAAGCACCAAGAGTGGGTCAGATCTAAAGATCTGGCAAGTCACAATATGCAGATAATATAGAATGTATGCATCAAATGAGTAGAGACATGTATAAAGTTAAGAGAGTAACAAAGGTACATATGCTATGCAGTCGTGCAAGATAACCATGTAGAATCATAATAAACATAACAGTAATAAACCTACACAATATGGCACATCCACATAAGCTGGTCACCGCGGGATATTATGCCGCGGCCCTCCCATACTGAACACAGTCGCGGTAGGGATCCTAAGCTAATGCTAGGGATTACTAACCCTGCAAAATATCACCAACATCATCCACAACGACCGGAACCGGCATCACACCGTCCGTCCCAACAGTGCTCATCATGATAGCCACACAACAAATCTCAATAGCTCCTACCAGTGATGATCAGTCCAACTGGCTGAGCTTAAATCAACTCAGTGAATGTCTATGCCGACTCGGAAACAATAAAGGTCTGTGTCTGTTTAGGCTTTACCTTGCGTGAACAAGGTCCTAACAAAAGTCCCTAAGAGGTCCAAGTATTCAATATAAACTGTGGATCATAGTCCAAGTCCAATCCCATCATTGGATCCATACCAAGGCCCACCAAATACATGGCCTGATCTATAACAGTCCATATGAGATACAAATGACATATGATCCATTTACAACCTTAATGGGTCACAAGCCCATACAATCTAACCTCTCCATTCTAGGGTAATTCACATCCAACTTAGGCCATAGAAAGGGCCCGCCTAGCCACAGACACGGGTCAATGATCCACCAAATCAGATTACCGGGTCACCTCTACGTATTCCTAGGTTTGGGTCCTCCATTTTCCATTTAATTAACAGATATGAGCAATAATAAGGACAATAGAGTGATAGTCATAGTATGAGGGAGATGAATCTCCAAGTACACGAATCATAGGGAGATAGCAACAGTCCAACCTAGGTAAATGGTCCACCCTCGGATACAGGTCCATCTCAGGTAATTCGATCTTTAAGTGAAACCACAGATGCTAAGCAATATTGTGTTTGGTGCTTAGAAGTTGTGTGCATCATTTGGTAACGTATAAAGGTCGAATCATCTAAGATTACATAACCAGGACTTTAATTAGTGGACCCCACGAGTCAAGGTTGAGCCGTACCATTGACTCGTGGCTGGCACAGTGATGGAAGTCTATTTGAATGGTCAATGGGCCCTACATATGATTGCAA
The DNA here is from genome assembly GCA_012931725.1 of Litsea cubeba. Classification (NCBI taxonomy): domain Eukaryota; kingdom Viridiplantae; phylum Streptophyta; class Magnoliopsida; order Laurales; family Lauraceae; genus Litsea; species Litsea cubeba. The sequence goes on along the minus strand of CM022951.1, from coordinate 42,414,549 downwards.
CAACAGAAATTAGAATCTGGGGATCGTCACTGTACACAGTGTGCTCAGCCGACCTCCTGGCCTGGGCGGTCAGCTCGGCACACTGGGACCAGAGAGGGAAAAACACCCTACAGGCAAAGCCTGTTTGTCCAGAACTTCCTGTGAGTTCGGCTAACTCCCTGGCCTGGGTAGTTGGCCGTGCACACTAAGAATTCTGGCTAAAGGGAATGTCCCAGGTTCTAGTCTCCTTTGTTGAAATCCCGCCTTTTTGGAAATCCGTCTCGGAGTTCGGCTAAGCAATGAAGCTCAATTGATACTCAGTTCGGCCACCCAGCTCAGCTCGGCAAAGGGCCTAGCTCAGTTCGGCCACCCAACTGAGTTCCGAAAATGCATTGAGTTCGGTTAGGCATTGAGATTGGTTTAGCTCTCAGCTCGGTTAAGCACTGAGTTCGGCTAAGCTCGAAGTCCGGTCTGGCACGGAACCCGGTCTGGCGCTGAGCTCAGTAAAACACTGAGTTCGGCCATAACACTGAGTTCGGCCGTAACACTGAACTCGGCCTTGAGCACTGAGCTCGGCCTAGACACTTAGCTCGGCTAAACGCGAATCTCATCCTAACCATTATGCTCGGTAGAACTCTGAGTTCAGCTAGTGTTGAATCCAGCCATCGCTGAGTCCGGCCAGTACTGAGCTCGGCAGTTGCTGAGCTGCGCTAACGCTGAGCTCGGCAACCGCTGGGCTTTGCAGTGCTGAGTTCGGCCATCGCTGGACTCTGTCCATCTCTCCTATCAGTGTTGTGTTCTGTTACAGAACCCAGTTCTGCGACAGGACACAACTTCTCTTCATTAAAGCACAGGAATGGTGGTCCACCTCTGATCAGAATCCAGATCAAGTAGCACCCCATGGTCGCACAGGCCCCCCTCACATAGACGTAGGGTCCTGATCTACCAAGGGTGGTCCTACTTCGATTCCGATCACAACACAACGAGGTGGGTTCTCGTCATTCCATCTTCGGAAAACCCATCACTGCAACCCAATTCTCCTGGGTTTCTCCATAGACCATTACAGAAGCAAAATAAATCATTCCTACATCTTCCACCCATCATCAACCGGCCATTGATCATCCAAATGAGGTAATCCCATCCATCAATGGCCAAAGGAACCAAACAAACATGCTCAAGGATCGATCTAAACATATATATTACAAATTGAAATTCTACTGCCAATCAAAGGAAGGAAACATGCAATCTAAACTACCAGCACAGTGCACTTGCCTTGATCGATTGAAGGTAGAAGGAAAAGAAAGAAAACCACAGGGAAACCAAAAGGCAGGGTCTCGGCAGGCCTTCTGTCGAGGATTTCTGGGGCGAGGGAGAGAGAGAAGAGAGATTGGAGGAGAAACGAGGGTTCGTTGGAGGGAACTGGGGAAGAAGAAGAAGAAGAAGAGAGAAGAGATTGAAACTCGAGAGAAAGGAAAAGGAGATGAACAGTAGTTGTTAGGGCAGGGGGAGGGTTTTGTTTATATAGGTTGGGTTTTTGGGTTAGGGACAAAATTGCCCTTGGGGTTAGAATAGGATTAGGGTTAGGGTAGAGGGTATTTAGGTCTTTAGGTGACTTTCTAGAAGATTCTTTGGTGCAAACCCCCTATGGTAAATACAAAACTCTAGCTAGGGCCTCAAACAAACTAACTAACTCTAAGAATAACAAGAGACACCCTATTGACTCTACTAATTACACCACTAGTCTAACCCTAGGAAAATACATAACTACCCTCACTAAGTCCCATAATTAGTATAATTAAAATACTTAAGCTAATAAATAGTATTCAAATTCACAATGAGGGCCCACCAGGGGTGGGGTCTCACATTCCTCCCTCCTTTAAAACATTTGGTCCCCAAATGTAAAAACAAAGTAGGGACATACCTGCGGTAGAAGATGTGGATAATCTCTTGCCACCTGGTCTCGTAGCTCCCAAGTAGCCTCTTCCGGAGTGTGATGCTCCCACTGAACCTTCACGAACTGGATGGTTCGGTCCCGAAGCACCTTCTCCTTGGTGTCGATGACGGCGACTGGCTTGGCGATGTAGGACGCGTCGGGCTGGATGTCGAGCGGCTGGTGATGCAGAATGTGGGTAGGGTCCTCCACATACTTCCTCAACATCGAGACATGGAAGACGTCGTGCACACCTGATAGCTCTGCTGGCAACTGAAGTCTGTAAGCGACATCTCCGATCCTGGCCTTGATCTCAAAGGGTCCGACGTATCTCCGTGCTAACTTGCCCTTCTCGCCGAATCTGAGGGTGCCTCGAGCTGGGGAAACCTTCAGGAAGACACGGTCTCCCTTCTGGAACTCGAGTGGTCTGCGCCGATTGTCTGCGTAGCTCTTCTGTCGACTGCGGCTAATCTTCAGGTTCTCCACTATCTGGTGGATCTTCTCACTGGTGTCGCCGACAATAGATGGTCCATGGAAACTCCTGACACCAACTTCCTCCCAACAGACTGGGGTCTTGCACTTCCTGCCGTACAATGCCTCGAACGGTGCCATCTTGATGCTCGAGTGGTAACTGTTGTTGTAGGCAAACTCACAGAGTGGCAAGGAATCCTCCCAGTTCTCCTTGTAGTCTAGGACACAAGCTCGCAACATATCCTCCAAGGTCTGATTGGTGCGCTCTGTCTGTCCGTCTGTCTGAGGATGATAGGCTGTGCTGAAGCTCAACTTGGTTCCCAAAGCTCGCTGAAGACTATCCCAAAAGTGAGAAGTGAAGCGTGGATCTCTGTCTGAAACAATCGAAGCTGGAACTCCGTGCAAAGAGACGATCTTATCCACATACAGCTTAGCAAGGACGTCGAGTCCTGCTCTCATCGACACTGGCAAGAAGTGAGCTGACTTAGTCAGTCTATCCACGATCACCCAAATGCCATCACTGCGTCTCCTGGTAGCTGGAAGTCCTGCAATAAAATCCATGGTAATATGCTCCCACTTCCACTGAGGTATCTCGAGCTGATGAAGTAGCCCTGGTGGCTTCTGGTGCTCGGCTTTGATTTGTTGACACGTCAGACATCTGGCCACATAGCCTGCAATCTCTTTCTTCATGTTGTTCCACCAATAGTAGCTCCTCAGGTTTCTGTACATTTTGGTGCTGCCCGGGTGAATTGAATATCTGCTGTGGTGCGCATCTGCTAAGATCTGGTCCTTCAGCTCCTGGATATCTGGTACACACAGCCTGTCCTGGTAGTAGAGTACTCCACCAATCAGTCTGAACTCTGGCCTCTGGTCAATCTGCTCGATCACTTTGACAAGCTTAGGATCGCTGCGTTGACTGTCCTTGACCTCTCCGAGCAACTCTGGTTCCCAAGCGGACATGGTAGCAAGCATAACTCTGTCGCTGAGCGGTTGAAACTGGACATCCAAGTTGCTGAAGACATCGGTCCACACACCCTCTGCTGCTAGAAAGCTGACTAGGGCGGTCTTCCTGCTCAAAGCGTCTGCCACGACATTCACCTTACCCGGGTGGTATTTGATTGGGAAGTCGTAGTCCTTGATGTACTCCATCCAACGCCTCTGACGGTTGTTGAGATCATGCTGAGTGAACAGGTACTGCAAACTGCGATGATCTGAATGGACCTCAAACTTCTCTCCGTAGAGGTAGTGCCGCCACATTTTCAGTGCGAACACGACTGCCGCAAGCTCCAGGTCGTGGGTGGCATACTTCTTCTCGTGTTCCTTCAGCTGGCGAGATCCATAGGCGATGACCTTACCCTCCTGCATCAAAACACAACCGAGACCGGTCCCTGAAGCATCGGTGAAGACAACGAAACCGCCTGTACCAGAAGGTAAAGATAAGATTGGTGCTGACGTCAGTCTCTCCTTCAGCTCTTGGAAACTGTCCTCACAAGCATCTGTCCATACGAACGGTACATCCTTCCTCGTCAGCTTGGTCAACGGGGCGGAAATCGAAGAGAAACTCTTGACAAATCTGCGGTAGTAGCCTGCTAAGCCAAGGAAACTCCGAACTTCTGTGACATTCTTCGGTCTCTCCCAGTTCACTACTGCCTCGATCTTTGCTGGATCCACTGCTAGGCCGTCTCTGGAGATGATATGTCCGAGGAAGACTACTTGCTCTAACCAGAACTCGCACTTGCTGAGCTTTGCGTACAGCTGGTTATCACGTAGCAACTGTAGAGACGTCCTCAAATGCTGCTCGTGCTCCTCTCTGGACTTGGAGTAGACCAACACGTCGTCGATGAACACCACCGTAAAGCTGTCGAGGTATGGGGCGAAGATCTTGTTCATCAGGGCCATGAACACTGCCGGCGCATTCGTCAACCCAAACGGCATCACAAGGAACTCATAGTGCCCGTAACGAGTACGAAACGCTGTCTTCTGCACATCCTGCTCTCTGACTCGCAGCTGATGGTATCCCGATCTCAGGTCCACCTTCGAGAAGTACTGCGCTCCCTGAAGCTGGTCGAAAAGCTCGTCGATCCGGGGAAGAGGATACTTGTTCTTCACTGTTGCCTGGTTCAGCTGCCTGTAGTCGATGCACATCCTCATCGATCCATCCTTCTTCTTCACGAAGAGCACAGGTGCTCCCCAAGGTGACATGCTCGGTCTGAGGAAGCCCTTGTCTATCAACTCTTGCAACTGGGTCTTCAACTCTCGCAGCTCTGCCGGAGCCATGCGGTAAGGAGCTCTGGAAATCGGTGCGGTGCCTGGCACAAGCTCGATGGTGAAGTCGATCTCTCTGACTGGAGGCAATCCTGGGATCTCGTCGGGAAACACGTCTGGAAACTCGCAAACGACTGGGATCTCCTCGACTCCCTTGGACTTCTTGTCCTTTGAGATGAATGCGATGTAGCCTTCGCAACCTGATCTCACTAGCCTCTCTGCCTTCAGTGCTGAAATCAACCTAGTGTTGGGTGGTCTCCTCTCACCCACAAACTCGATCGTGGCATCTGAACCGTCGATAGTAAGTCTGACTATCTTCTCGAAGCAATCCATCACCGCTCGATATCTGGCCAACCAATCCATCCCCAAGATAACGTCGAAGTCATGCATGGGTAACACGATCAAATCTGCAAACATAATGTACTCCCCGATCTGCACTCGGCATCTGGGGTGGTAAGTCTGACACACTACCCTCTTGCCCACGGGCGTAGACACAACTAGCGTATAAGGCAGCTCCTCTCCTACCCCACCAAGAACTAAAGAAAAAGCAGAAGACACATAGGAATGTGTCGCACCAGGATCAAACAATACTCTAGCAATCTGATCACAAATAGAAAGAGTACCTTCAACGACGTTCCCTGCAGCTTCGGCCTCCTCATGTGTGAGTGCAAATGCCTGGCCTGCGGCCTGAGGTCTCTGCTGCTGTCGCTGCTGTCCATGGGGCCTCTGGTATCGTCCCCTCTGGTAGTGCTGTCCCCTGGGCTGCTGGGGTCCACGTGCCTGCTGCGGGGCACGGTACTGCTGCTGAGGTGGCTGGGGTGCTGGTGCAATCTGCTGAACAGGTGGAGCTGGAGCTGGTGCTCTCGGTGGTGCTGGAAGCTGAAGCATCGGGGCCTGAGGCTGTCCTCCTCTGAATGGGCAAAATCTGGAGATGTGTCCTGTCTCCCCACAGTCATAGCATACTCTGGGCCCACGCTGCTGCTGCTGATGAGGCTGCCGCTGATACTGATGCTGCCTGGCCTGGCCTGCTGGCCTCTGTCTCTGGAATGGCTGCTGCTGTATGGGCAAGGGCTGCGGTCTGACCAAGGCGGCTCTAACTCGCCTCTGCTGCTGACTGGCCTCTATCCGCTGCAGACGCTCCTCTGCCCAGTAAGCTCTCCTCAAAGCCTCCTCATAAGTGTGAATCTCAATGCAAGACATGTTAAGCTGAATGTCGTCTCTCAGCCCATCGACGAACCGACGGATCCTCTCGGACTCAGGTGTGATCAGAGCCTCTGCAAAACGAGAAAGCTGGGTGAAGCGAACCTCATACTGGTAGACAGTCATGCTGCCTTGCACCAGCGCCTGAAATTCCCGCAGCTTGCGGTCTCTGACGTGAGATGGTATGAACTTCCGAAGGAAGTCCGCCCTGAATGCAAGTCCAAGCGATCTCGTCTCCTATCGCCTCGAAATGACGCTGAATCGTCCTCCACCAGTCCTCCGCGACTCCCCGAAACATATAAGCGGCTAACTGCACTCTCTGCTGACCGGTGCACTCGAAGACCTTGAAGATCTTCTCCATCCGCACGATCCATTCGTCGGCCACCAGCGGGTCATCGGCGCCAGTGAACTCAGGGGGTCCCCTTTTGAGGAACCTCTCAAATATGACGTTCGGGTCTGCCTCCCGAACGGATGCCGCCGCCATGCCTGGCTGAGCCACTCTGTCCATGATGTCCAAGACTTGCGTCTGGAATTGGGCAAAATCCTCGGCCTGCTGCTGCTGCGCCGACGCCTGGGCCTCCTGGGAAACGAGGAAGGCCTGTAAGAACCTCTGGAAACGCTGCTCGAAGTCTGGCGAACTACCGACTGCTGGTATCATATGTGATGGAGAACCCTCTCTAGACATCTGTTAAGAGAAAGAAATTAGGTTAGTTTAAGTCCAACACTTAGGACTACACTGATTCTACCCGATCCATCGACCCTATACGTACCCCCACACTGAGATCCTCACTACGTCCTAAAGTTTCTAGTGTATTTTATTTCCTAGAGACTTGCCCGCTCTGATACCATAAAATGTAACGCCCCAATTCCGGATACCAAAAAGATCGTCAAAGTACCGAAATTGGCGCGCTACTTCCCGGAAAATCCGAGAACTTCCAAGATCGTAGGTCCGCAGTGAGGTCCAATTTAAAACTTTTTGAACAATAATGTAACAATGGTTGTTATCGCGGAAGCGTATTATAAGCGGAAGCCATACAGAGATAGCGGAAGCATAAGGTATCATTGTATATATGTCAAATGTAGAAGGGCTGAAGTCCAGCCTAGATGTATAGTGATAACAAATCAAAGTTTAATTACATATTTTTCATTACTACCCAACTCACAACAAATGTCTCTCAAAACCCAGACAAAAGAACACTCAAACCCCTGCAGCTAGTGTCGGCTCTTCACCTTCCGGCTCGACCTCATGGTCGGCCGGCCCCCATCCGTAGTCGCCTACTACGGGCACCTCAACGAGTGCGAACGCATCGCCCTCGAACTCGGGGTCAAGACCTAAGCACCAAGAGTGGGTCAGATCTAAAGATCTGGCAAGTCACAATATGCAGATAATATAGAATGTATGCATCAAATGAGTAGAGACATGTATAAAGTTAAGAGAGTAACAAAGGTACATATGCTATGCAGTCATGCAAGATAACCATGTAGAATCATAATAAACATAACAGTAATAAACCTACACAATATGGCACATCCACATAAGCTGGTCACCGCGGGATATTATGCCGCGGCCCTCCCATACTGAACACAGTCGCGGTAGGGATCCTAAGCTAATGCTAGGGATTACTAACCCTGCAAAATATCACCAACATCATCCACAACGACCGGAACCGGCATCACACCGTCCGTCCCAACAGTGCTCATCATGATAGCCACACAACAAATCTCAATAGCTCCTACCAGTGATGATCAGTCCAACTGGCTGAGCTTAAATCAACTCAGTGAATGTCTATGCCGACTCGGAAACAATAAAGGTCTGTGTCTGTCTAGGCTTTACCTTGCGTGAACAAGGTCCTAACAAAAGTCCCTAAGAGGTCCAAGTATTCAATATAAACTGTGGATCATAGTCCAAGTCCAATCCCATCATTGGATCCATACCAAGGCCCACCAAATACATGGCCTGATCTATAACAGTCCATATGAGATACAAATGACATATGATCCATTTACAACCTTAATGGGTCACAAGCCCATACAATCTAACCTCTCCATTCTAGGGTAATTCACATCCAACTTAGGCCATAGAAAGGGCCCGCCTAGCCACAGACACGGGTCAATGATCCACCAAATCAGATTACCGGGTCACCTCTACGTATTCCTAGGTTTGGGTCCTCCATTTTCCATTTAATTAACAGATATGAGCAATAATAAGGACAATAGAGTGATAGTCATAGTATGAGGGAGATGAATCTCCAAGTACACGAATCATAGGGAGATAGCAACAGTCCAACCTAGGTAAATGGTCCACCCTCGGATACAGGTCCATCTCAGGTAATTCGATCTTTAAGTGAAAACCACAGATGCTAAGGAATATTGTGTTTGGTGCTTAGAAGTTGTGTGCATCATTTGGTAACGTATAAAGGTCGAATCATCTAAGATTACATAACCAGGACTTTAATTAGTGGACCCCACGAGTCAAGGTTGAGCCGTACCATTGACTCGTGGCTGGCACAGTGATGGAAGTCTATTTGAATGGTCAATGGGCCCTACATATGATTGCAACAACAGAAATTAGAATCTGGGGATCGTCACTGTACACAGTGTGCTCAGCCGACCTCCTGGCCTGGGCGGTCAGCTCGGCACACTGGGACCAGAGAGGGAAAAACACCCTACAGGCAAAGCCTGTTTGTCCAGAACTTCCTGTGAGTTCGGCTAACTCCCTGGCCTGGGTAGTTGGCCGTGCACACTAAGAATTCTGGCTAAAGGGAATGTCCCAGGTTCTAGTCTCCTTTGTTGAAATCCCGCCTTTTTGGAAATCCGTCTCGGAGTTCGGCTAAGCAATGGAGCTCAATTGATACTCAGTTCGGCCACCCAGCTCAGCTCGGCAAAGGGCCTAGCTCAGTTCGGCCACCCAACTGAGTTCCGAAAATGCATTGAGTTCGGTTAGGCATTGAGATTGGTTTAGCTCTCAGCTCGGTTAAGCACTGAGTTCGGCTAAGCTCGAAGTCCGGTCTGGCACGGAACCCGGTCTGGCGCTGAGCTCGGTAAAACACTGAGTTCGGCCATAACACTGAGTTCGGCCGTAACACTGAACTCGGCCTTGAGCACTGAGCTCGGCCTAGACACTTAGCTCGGCTAAACGCGAATCTCATCCTAACCATTATGCTCGGCAGAACTCTGAGTTCAGCTAGTGTTGAATCCAGCCATCGCTGAGTCCGGCCAGTACTGAGCTCGGCAGTTGCTGAGCTGCGCTAACGCTGAGCTCGGCAACCGCTGGGCTTTGCAGTGCTGAGTTCGGCCATCGCTGGACTCTGTCCATCTCTCCTATCAGTGTTGTGTTCTGTTACAGAACCCAGTTCTGCGACAGGACACAACTTCTCTTCATTAAAGCACAGGAATGGTGGTCCACCTCTGATCAGAATCCAGATCGAGTAGCACCCCATGGTCGCACAGGCCCCCCTCACATAGACGTAGGGTCCTGATCTACCAAGGGTGGTCCTACTTCGATTCCGATCACAACACAACGAGGTGGGTTCTCGTCATTCCATCTTCGGAAAACCCATCACTGCAACCCAATTCTCCTGGGTTTCTCCATAGACCATTACAGAAGCAAAATAAATCATTCCTACATCTTCCACCCATCATCAACCGGCCATTGATCATCCAAATGAGGTAATCCCATCCATCAATGGCCAAAGGAACCAAACAAACATGCTCAAGGATCGATCTAAACATATATATTACAAATTGAAATTCTACTGCCAATCAAAGGAAGGAAACATGCAATCTAAACTACCAGCACAGTGCACTTGCCTTGATCGATTGAAGGTAGAAGGAAAAGAAAGAAAACCACAGGGAAACCAAAAGGCAGGGTCTCGGCAGGCCTTCTGTCGAGGATTTCTGGGGCGAGGGAGAGAGAGAAGAGAGATTGGAGGAGAAACGAGGGTTCGTTGGAGGGAACTGGGGAAGAAGAAGAAGAAGAAGAGAGAAGAGATTGAAACTCGAGAGAAAGGAAAAGGAGATGAACAGTAGTTGTTAGGGCAGGGGGAGGGTTTTGTTTATATAGGTTGGGTTTTTGGGTTAGGGACAAAATTGCCCTTGGGGTTAGAATAGGATTAGTGTTAGGGTAGAGGGTATTTAGGTCTTTAGGTGACTTTCTAGAAGATTCTTTGGTGCAAACCCCCTATGGTAAATACAAAACTCTAGCTAGGGCCTCAAACAAACTAACTAACTCTAAGAATAACAAGAGACACCCTATTGACTCTACTAATTACACCACTAGTCCAACCCTAGGAAAATACATAACTACCCTCACTAAGTCCCATAATTAGTATAATTAAAATACTTAAGCTAATAAATAGTATTCAAATTCACAATGAGGGCCCACCAGGGGTGGGGTCTCACAGATGGTGGACACCATTCATCTGGGTCCCACTTAAAAATATTTGTCAATTTGTTAGATCTACGCTCATTTGATCATTTGATCTTTTTAAATCAATTCATGGGTTCCATCCCGCATAATATGGTTTTTTGGACGGTTAGAATAGAGATGGTGGACCCCATTCATCTGGAGGGTTCCACTTAAATAGGTTATGTTTGCTCAATTTGTGAGGTCTATGATTATTTGATCCTTTGATCTTTATCAAGCAATTCATGGGTCTATCCCGCATCATATTGTTTCATGGATGGTTAGAATATAGATGGTGAACCCCATTCATCTTAGGGGTCCCACTTAAATAGGTTATGTTTGGTCAATTTGAGAGGTCTATGATTATTTGATCTTTATCAATCAATTCATGGGTCCCGCCCCGCATCATTTAATTTTATGGAAGGTTAGAATAAAGATGGTGGACCCCATTCATCTGGGTCCCACTTAAAAATATTTGGTCAATTTGTTAGGTCTACGATCATTTGATCCTTTGATCTTTCTTAATCAATTCATGGGTCCCATCCCGCATAATATGGTTTTATGGACGGTTAGAGTAGAGATGGTGGACCCCATTCATCTGGGGGGTTCCACTTAAATTAGTTAGGTTTAGTCAATTTGTGAAGTTTATGATCATTTGATCATTTGATCTTTATCAAGCAATTCATGGGTTCCAGCCCGCATCATATGATTTTATGGACGGTTAGAATATAGATGGTGGACCCCATTTATCTTCGGGGTCCCACTTAAATAGGCTAGGTTTGGTCAATTTGAGAGGTCTATGTTCATTTGATCTTTATCAATCAATTAATGGGTACCGGCCCACATCATTTGATTTTATGGACGGTTAGAATAAAGATGGTGGACCCCATTCATCTTGGTCCCACTTACACATATTAGGTCAATTTGTTAGGTCTACTATCATTTGATCTTTCTTAATCAATTCATGGGTCCCATCCCGCATAATATGGTTTTATGGACGGTTAGAATATAGATGGTGGACCCCATTCATCTTGGGGATTCCACTTAAATAGGTTAGGTTTGGTCAATTTGAGAGGTCTATGATCATTTGATCATTTGATATTTATCATTCAATTAATGGGTCCCAGCCCGCATCATATGATTTTATGAACGGTTAGAATAGAGATGATGGACCCCATTCATCTTGGTCCCACTTAAATATATTAGGTCAATTTGTTAGGTCTATGATCATTTGATCTTTCTTAATCAATTCATGCCTCACCTAAAGAATAAAACATTTGAAAAAAAACATAAAGATCAAATTAGCAAAAAAAAAAAAGGACTCACAAGTTTACCAATTAATAAATTTATTAAAAATAATTCATATCAGTTTGTGCATTTGGTGGTTTCGTGGTTATCCACGGGGTTTTGCTAGTATGCATTGTGGGCAAGTAAATAAATTCCGGTAGGAGTCAATTGTTTATCTTAAATTTTAAGATCTATTATTAGGGATGAAATCCCAAGCTATAAATTTATTACAACCGCATCATGGATCAAATCTGAAGGAGCCCTTATTAAAATAATAAACACAAAAATAACGAGATAGGCTTGTGAAACAAGTTCATGACTAAATGTATGTTTGAAATTTGATATCCAATGGACTGCTAAAAATATAATTGTGCGCTAAAATCAATTGGACTCCTAGCATTAGAAATATAAGGAGCTTATTTGGAAATATAAAAGAACATAAATGACACTTTAAGCCCACATGAAAATCTTGATCGTATCTTCTCAAGAGAGAGTTATTATGAAATTTTATATTTTGGGGAGAAAAAATGGGATGGTAGCTGGCAAGTTTGGTTTTTTTTTTTTTTTTTGGTTTTTTGTTCTTTTTTGGAATTTCAGAAGATGTTAGCTGCTAATATGGAGCCTCTTTTTGTGGCCTAAAGCAATGGCTTTATTGACTTTATGGTAAAGCCGGCCCTGCCTACAAGGTTGCAACTCACAATGATAGATGATGAACAATAAAGTTTATGGATATTTACCAAAACATAATATAGAAACCCAATAATTACTAATAATTACTAGTTAAAGATCTAAAATTTTGACAAGTGAGAGGCTCAATGCATATTGATTTTTGCTCTCTCTATAGTCACCACGAATTACCAAAATTACTCTCTACACACTCCCTTTTTCCTAAACTATCCTCCCACAATTTCTCTCTACCCCCCCCCCCCCCCCCCCGGCGGTGCTATGGAGGGGACCGGCTGGGGTGGGTGGGTGTGAAAATAAGTTGGGGTGGGAGAGATGTCCTTTGAGGTATTTTTATACCGGGATATATTGGTCATAAAAAAAGTATAATGTGAGGAGGGCAAAAACCAGCGTGCATTTAGCAGCTCTCTTTTTGACAAATAGAGATGTTCAAAGTCATGGGGGCTGTGAAATGAAAGAATTGTCAATAGTTTGCCATATGACGAATTCAATATAATTTTTTCCTTTAACCAAATCTGCGCCAAGCATTATTAATAGGAGTATAGGACCTACCGAGATAAAATCATATGGTATTGGTATCAGAGATGGATTCTTTTTAAAGAATGCGAAGAGGAGGGTCGGGTGTTTTGGCAAACCAAGTCACTTTCACATGTCTTCATTCTGCTTGCAGCCATGGCGTACTACTTGAGAAAGGTCTGTAGATTTTCAAGTCTGTCAAAGTGGTTTATGGGATTTAGTACAGCGGGGGACATTATGCCTGCATTGGTGATCTTTGCTGCTTAGGATAACTCAGTGAAGCTTATGAGCAGTGAAGGAAGATGCCAATGAAAATTAAGAATGTTGTTGATGCATGTTCCACGTAATAGAAAAGCCAACCCGACCCACCAATCCGGCCTGACCTAACCCACACAACCCTACCAGTATAATATACTGGTCGGTCGTGGGTTAAGCTTGATCTTAACCCGCATTTAAACAGGCCAGATTAGGGTCAGCTCGTTTAATTAACCTGCATGACCCCTTTGTCGTTTTCTTATAGCTAAAACTTATACTCAATACTTAATTCTATCTGTCCTTTTATTTTGATATCATGTTTTTTGTTTTTATGAAAACTTTGTTTTATTTTTATTAGTTTTGTTATTCAATTTCTATAGTCAATCTTTAAAAAATTGTATGCGATACTCATTGTATAAATAATTCCTTCTCTTTCATTTTTCTAAAGTAGATCTTTTGTCAACTTACTTAAGAATATTTTTGCGTGCTCTTCTCTCATAGGAGGATTATGAATATAAGGAAAATACAATGGATATAATATAAATAAAATTAAATAATCAAGTAATAGTTGAGTTCATGCTAGTTTCCACACTATTTTCTACTTACGTAAGCACAAGCCAAAGAGAATGGTGAATTATGATATCATGACCTAGGCCTAGGCTTAAATTTTCAACTTAATATCAGTTGAGCCTAAGTCTAATTTAAGATCTTATAAGAAATAAATTAAAATTAAGCTTATCATAACCTAAATAGAGCTTGTCCATATTGCCAATCATGATAGGTTTTAAATTGAATTAATAGGATTTAGAAAGTTAAGGATTGTTCATTTAGATCTCATCTCATTTTTACGAAACTTATCGGTTTGGGTTTAATTTAAACTTTGGGTATGGTTAAAGCCTTAGAATATGGTTAGTAAATTTATTCAAGTAATCCGGGTTAATGTGGGTTGGGTTGGGTTAACTTGCAGCGGGTGTAGGTTAGAAGTTTTTGATCCGTTTAATAAACGAGTTAGGAGCATCTAGCCCGTTTAATAAATTGGTTCGACCCGTTTATCCAAACTCGGCCCGTTGCCACCTCACATAATGGATCCCTAATAAGAAAACCTCATCATTGAATTAAGTTTCCATTTGAGTTTATATCATTTAACTCCCATTTCAGATTGGGAGAACCTTAGAGAAAACCTCCGTCATTGATTGCAATTCCATACGGTTTCATCACCATGGGTTCTCGTTCAAATATCTCTCATATCTGTCCCGCTGCGTGAATTATTTTGGGCGTCAAACATTGTCAATTAACCAAATTCCTCTTCTTGACAAAGGATTTGAAATTCCAATAAAATGCATAGAGAGTGAAATTCCAGGAATTTTCAAAGGTCATTTGAAACCTTTTAGGTGGTTGGAATTTGAAATTCTTGTGAAAGAAACATAACATTTCGAATGCCATGGGACAAGATATCACATCATGTCGAAAAATCCCAACATCCCAAATTCTTGTCATAAATTTAAATAAAGAAACATGCTTATACAAAATTCCTAAAGCCCTAGCAATGTTCTCCATTTGGCTTTCCATCTCTATAGGTGCAACTGGGCAGATCGGATCAAATATTGACCCAACCCAGTCCCGGCTTACGTTGTATATTAATTCAAATTTGAACCTGATCCGATTGAAAGCCATCCAAGATTAATTGTAGATTCTAAGTGCAATAAAGGCTAGGTTGAATCAAGTTTACTCAGCTTGGGTCAAATTCTATTTTAGTTGTTTTTTCTTTCTTTTCAAAGAGGGGTAAAATTTAGTGAATGTAGATATTTAATATATATATAAAGGGGAATATTCGAGTGCATCCATCCCTCACCATTTTGGTGAGGGACACTCCCCTTTGGGGAGTGTCAAGTACAAAAAGGGGAGTCCTATGTACTTGACACTCCCCTTTTTGTACTTGACACTTTCCAAAAGGGGAGTGTCCCTCACCAAAATGGTGAGGGATGGATGTACTTGAATATTTTCCATATATAAATATATATATATCAGTGTAATATAGTGAAAATTTCTCAAGTAGATGCCCCGGGGCCCGGTGGAGACCTTTAACTTAGAGTGTTTTACATATGGAAGTTTCTTGGGTGAAAATTTTGCACTATGCATATTAGACACTATATACACATTTGCTTATTTGGAAAAGAGGTGTAAAAGGGTTGACCTGGAATTGAAATGATTAATGAGAAGATAGAACTGGATTCGGGTCGGAAACCAGAATCGGCTCCGTATATGGGACAGGTCCGGGTCTGGGCCCGAATCTAGGTAGATAATGATTTGGAAAAAATAACTAGCTTTTAAGAGGAATTCTAAAAAACTGAGGTAATATGTCAGGTTCCGGATCAATGGGTTGGAACCAATGTGGAACCAAATCCGGACCTGTTTACTTATTGGGATCTAAATCATAAATATTCAAACTTGGTTATTAACGGATCAGAACCTCTGTCATGTAATCGAAAAATCAGCAACCCATTTACATCCCTAATATGGAAGTTAGATACTCGGGTCGAATTTGGATTCCAAAGTGTAAACCAGAACAAGGCCCAAATTCTCTTGGTTTCCAAATCGAAGCCTGAGCACAGGCCGAGCCCCAAAACAACCCACAACTCAAATTACACTTTCTGTTAATAGGGCCTGTGGTCACCATGAAACTTACAAAATATTATGAAAAGTCTAAATGCTACTTGATAAATAATTTTACAGGATGTCCAACTCCTACTAAAATGAAATTTAGTGAAAGCCAAACGGGCCTAGATTTGCATCATCCTTTCATCTTTATAGGCCCCCTCGGAGCCAAACTGCAGAAAGAAGCAAAATCAACTCATCGGTGACCTCGAACAACCGAATCATCTTGACTTAAGTTTAATTGAATTTGACATAAATTATTTGAGTTTTGGTGTGAATTTATCTGAGTTTGATATGAAGTTATTTGACTTTGACGTGTATTTATTTAAGCTTGTTGTGGAGTTATATCTTTAACTCACAAGAGGTTTGTGGACTCTACAATGGGGCCACCAAATTAAAAATCTAAACCAATTAAAGTAAATATCCGTCTCATTTATTAGTGCATGCCAAATTTTGTTTGATACAGGTTGGATCACCATCAGATTGATTAGATACTCAGCATAAGTACGTTTGATTAATTTTATAGTGGGTCTGTCTTCTATTAGAGAAAATATTAATTGGATAAGACTTGTATACGATTTTCAGGATTTTAATATGTAGGATCACTAGGCATCTACATATGTGAGTTACGTTTGCCTAATCCATGACCAACCTGTATATATTGTAAGTTGGGGACATGCAGGTCAAATGTATAAGGTCGGGTAAGATTTTGTGGCTTTTACTATCAAACGAATTATCATTTGATATATCGTATCATGTACCAACACTAGATAGTTCCCATAGTTATTCCTATTATTAGGCTAATTATTATGATTGCAGCCATCACATGGGTCCCACAGAGGTTTTAACATTAAATGGATCCCTAAACAATTCTATGATGAAAGGTATTTTTATTCACAACCTCTGTAGCCCCCAATGTGATAGTGCAGTTTCAAACCTACAACCTCCGGGTATAAACCGTGGTCCTAGGCCAACTGAACTACCCCTTGGGATTAGTAACTAAATATTCTGACATGCCCCATTTTGATTAATCAGTATTAAAGGATTTCATGATTTTTAACGTTTGGTCCATTAATTTCCTCACATTAGACAGGTACCATTGTGGTTAGTTACACTCTAGGAATCCTTATAAATTGCCAAACACAAAGTTAGGGTGCATTGATTTTTGCATAGAATTAAAACGCTAAACATCCCAGCTTGCTCAACATTATAATTGATAATATTTTATTCTTTGTTGATGAAGCATAACACTAATGAAATATAATACTCAAATCAGTATCATTGATAATTATTTAGCAAAGAAAAAGAAAAGCATTTAGAAGCCACAAAACGCGTGACTTTAGAATCAGATGCTACAATTATAACACTAATGAATCTTCTTTTTCTAGGAAAATGACCTCCATCCAACCCTCAGAAAATAAAGGAACGAGAGATGTATGTGCCCTTCGTGTAAAGTGAAAGGAGGAGGAATCTTCAAGTGAAGTGAAAGCCTTTAAAAAAGAGAGCTAGCTGCACCTGTTGTAACTGTGTCTCTGTGTGTTTGAGAGAGAGTGAAGGCCTTTGAAGAAGAGAGTTAGCTGCACTTGTTGTAACTCTGTGTTTGTGTGTTTGAGAGAGAGAGAGAGAGAGAGAGAGAGAGAGAGAGATCAGATGGGTATTTGGGATTTGTTAATGAGTACTTCGGATTTGTTAATGAGTACTTGGGATTTGTTGTGTTCTGCCATGGACAAGCTCAAGCGAAACACTCCCGATCCTCAAACTCAGGAGAAGATCAAAAGGATCGTCATGGAAGTAGCCGTCCTTGAGTTGCTTAGATTGACAGGCATCCCAGGTGCACTCTTCTTCTTCTTCTTCTTCTACCACTCATTTCACCTAATAAGGGGGTAGTGATTTTGAGCTGGATGAGTTCTAGATGTGCGCTATATTTTTCTTTTTCATTTTTCTTTTAAAGTTTTTTTTTTTTTTTTTATAACCTGAGGTACCCCATGTGTGTGCAGTTGATATTTTGTTAGTTACCAAAATTCATGGGTTTCCTGCAAAAACATAAAAAAATAAAACAATCGTTCACATTCACCATCTAGTCGATGACTGCCAGGTATCTCGGCCTAAGCTGTAGCTTATGTTATCCTAAGCTGAAACAATATGCAAAATCTTCTGCATCGTAAACTGCCTCAAATCATTATTCCAAAAACCAAGATAAATCCAATTAAAACTAGATTTTTTAGTTCCATCATGCAAAAAACTTAGATAGTTAACTTTGATTTGTATGATCAACACTGTTTCAACTTAAGATAACATAAGTTACAGCTTAGGGGAGCCCTGCTCATATATATATATATATATATTTCATTGTTCCTTTAATTTGGCCAAAGGGTCATTTTACATCTTTATAGATGATGTAAAATTTCGTGGCAAGGGAGATGTTTAAATTGTGCAAATGGTAGAGCTATCAAACTACAAGCCATACAAAGGAACTTGCAGCAGAGCAATGATTATGACAAGATTCTAATATTTCATAAAATTTAATTTGAGTTTATATGTAATAGAAGGCATTTTCCTACTATGAAAAAAGTTTAAAAAGGATACATACGGTTTTTAATTAGTTCAAAGGCCTGTTGATAGTGTGCTGAGGGAGGTGATTTGAAAGTCATTTTAGAGAAAATACATCCATAATCCACGATGTATATGTCTATGTTGTAGCGTTGGAAAGAATATTTATATACATAAGTTTAAGCGGAAATGTAGAACTCTAGCTTCACATAAATGAATTAGTATTTGAAATTGATGATAATTTATGATGACGATTTTACTATTTTCTACTTGTTTAAATCAGATTCTGTTGTGTGCTTTCCACAAGTGCATTGTTTGCTGTCACGCCCCCAAAACCGAGACCCTGCAGCGATCCGATCTCGGGGAGCGTGAACTTGGGGTTAATTGAAAATTTTTGCTTTCCCCAGGATCCGCGTGTGTGAGGATTACAAAATTCCACACAACCTGAATATTTAGCGGAAGCTTACGTGGTGTTGCGACCCGGAGTCCGTGGCCATCGGATTCCACGTCGCACCTAACCCATCAGCGTAAAGCTGTCATAGCAATGTCCAAACTCAGACTGGAACAAACCAAGATGATACATATACAGAGCTGACAATAACAGGCTATTCATTACCCAAACATATTCAAGTTACAATTTAACAAGTGTCTTAATTACAATCCCAAAGAAAAAGGCTAACAAAAGCCGTACAAAAATAACAAGCTAAGAACAATTGCTACCCAAGTGTGTAACGAAACTCCGGAGTCAAGCACGATGTCTATATGACATCGCTGACACAACAAGCCTGCAAAACTCATGGCTCAACACAACCCTCTGCACACGCACTAGCTCAAGACGAGAACCTGCCACCTAGAGCACCAAAGTAGTATATCAGACACGACGGTCTGGCAGGTGAATAAATTGGGCATAAATATATACAAAAATCAAAGTCTAAAAGAAACAATGTTAAAACAATTTACTGAACTTTAAAACAAATACATGACTAAGATATATTTCACCGATACAAAAATCCATGAATGAAGTACAAAACAAAACTAGCATGAGTACATAATATATCATGAATAGTAAATCCACATTGAGCTAAATCATTTCTCCATCATACATGATGATAAGAGTAAGCGAGCGAGCGGGCACCCAAGCCACACAAGGTGGGAGGGGAAAAATTTCCGGCCGTGGAACCGGAACGAGCTAAAATGTGTATAAATACACTACCAATCTGCAGATGGTCCTACTTATGTTTAAAGACCCCCTAACTAGTGGATCAGGCTGAGAGGGCGGTCTAAGCTCAGTGGTGTTCACTTAAGTCCATGAATGCACAAAACAAGACAATATACTTATCGAGCTTATCAAAACTTAAAGGGGAAATCACTTATCAAAACGAGGCGAGCGAGCGGACAAAAGGCTTAATATATATGCATAACGAGCTTAGGAAGTGATCCCCTTTTTCTTCAAAAATCAAACCTTCAAACGAGCTTATACTTGAACTTCAAAGCAATACACAATGATATTCTGGCTAACAAAACTAAAGTTCGCAAAACAAGGTTTATCAAGCCTATGTTAAAGACTTCCATTGATCCTTGTGTATTTGAAACTCAAATGTCAAAGAAGTAGAAATGGGATTGGTGCCCCTGAAGTTAGGACATTTAAAATTTCAAATGCACAATATTCATTTAGAAGACTTACAACATATTCTAATTGTTTAATCCGCAAGAAATCCACGAAAACAATGGAAATCAATCTAAGAATCATTTCAGGTCCATAATTAGTGAAAGAATATCAATCAGGCTTCAAAATCATCAAATGTGTTTCAACTTTCTCCTTATTCCTTCCGAGCAAGTTTTTGGATCAATAAATTCATCCATTAGTGAGAAGAGGGAATTCAGCCCATACCAATAATAGGACAGCAAAACAGGCCCAACCATTTAAATAAAAACATCAAAACAGGCCCACAAAAATGAATGAGCAAAGACCAAGCCCAAACTATATAAAACAAGTCCCAAAAATTCATATGAAACTGTGGCTGGGCTTAACCATTTAATAAAACATCAAAATAGGCCCAAGCTATGTAAAACAAGCCTAAAAAATCACATGAAACAGTGGCTGGGCTCAACCATTTAATAAAACATCAAAACAGGCCCAAGCTATGTAAAACAAGCCTTAAAAATCACATGAAACAGTGGCTGGGGTCAACCATTTAATAAAACATCAAAACAGGTCCACAAAATGGATGAGCAGGGACTAGGCCTAAACTATGTAAGACAGGCTTCAAAATTTTCATGAAATAGTGGTTGGAATCAGGCTGAAATCAGGCTGGAAAATAGGATGGAATCAGGCTGAAATCAGGCTGGAAAATTGACTGAAATAGGGTTGGAAAACAGGTCTGAAATCAGGTTGGAAAACAGGTTGAAAACAGGCCTGGGCTGGACCCATGCTCGCTCCTGTCAGGCGTCCATTTTGAAATCCACATTTTCTTAGTTAAATAAGACATTGAAATACCTAGCATTTTCAAATCAAAAATTCAATTAAAAGGTTCAGATTTATGTAGCATGCATTCTCAACAAGATTATTCACTTCCAGAAATGTGAACATAACAGAGTACAAAAAACTGTAGAAATCTGAACATTAATTTGAACATAAACCTGCAGAAATATGAACCTGGATTGAACACAAAAACCAGCAAAGATCTGAAATTGAACACAGCTGAACACTAAGACTGCATGAATTTTGAACACAGTTGTACACAAAATTCCTGCAGAAATCCAAACTCATTTGCACACTAAAACCCCAGCAGAAATCTGAATTCATTTACACACAAAGAAAAATCTTGCAGAGATCTGAATGTTAACAAAACACTAAGCTGGTTGGAATCTGAATATAACAGAAAATCAAAACATTATAGAAAAACTAATCACAGCTGAACATTAAAACCTTTATGAAACCAAAAAAAATAATATATATATATATAGCCAATGAAAATGAAAGAAAAGACATGGTTATTTCAAATTAAGCTTTAAAGAAGAAATATTATTTCATTAACTTGCATTCAAACCAGTTTATTCACTTGCCTTAGCCCAATGTCAAACCAAAAATCTCCTCAAGGATCTCTTCCTACAGCTGAACCGAGCTCTACAAAAAGCACCGAGAAATCCATTCAAAAATCATCATTTTGAACAAACAAAACCCCCATTTCGAAAATGGGTTTGCATGTATGAAAAACCAGCTCTACATGAGCTAAAAGAACTCCATTGAAAAGGGGAAATGACGCTCTAACCTGTAGCTAGCTGAATAGGAAGGGACCAGCTGGGAGAATGGTGAAATCGGATCTTGATTTGGAGCTTCCTAGCTAAGGCATGCAAGAGGGGGAATTTTGGAGAAGAAGAACTCTCCTCTCAGCTCTGTTGCAGAAATTTTTTTTTTGGTTGCAGGAAGAAATGAACGATGGGAGGGGGAAGAGGACTAACTTAAGTGACTCAAAAGTGGGCCCATGACTGCTGAATTTTAAAATGGCTAAAACCTGATTTTGTGGGCCCCGGATGAGATCGACGATGAAGAGTAAAATGATCCTCGAAAAATCTAGTTTATAAGAAGTATAAATTTGACATAGTTTTGAAATTTGTGTTCAGATTTGGTGTGAAAAGTCATTTTTGCCCTTTTTCTCAAAAATCGCGATTTCTGAGTTTCAAATTCAAACAGATAAAACATGAAAGTTGTTGAGATTAATAAAAATAGTCAAAAGGAGTAAAAATCAGAATTTTTTGAAACAAAGAATAAATTCTCACAAGAGTACTAAACACACGGACCACCCCGGCCCGGGTCAAACTAAACTCAAGGACTCTCAAAGTTCTCCAAAGCTATGAAAAATCTAACCCAACTCACAAACTAAGTCAAACCAACTTTAATCTCACTGAAAAAGCTAAAACACATCTAAGATAACACAAAACACGAGGATTAGGGGTTGGGGTCTTACATCCTCCCCCCCCCCTTAGAATATTTGGTCCTCCAAATGAACTAAACCAAATCAAAATAAAAAACTTAGAAGACCGCTCAAGTTAGACACTGAAACCTTACGCTGATCCTCGACAATGTGATACCCCCTGATCAAACCTGGCAGTGAGATGCGCCTGCAAACAACATACTTGATCCGGTTGAGGATTCATACAGTCCCACACAGCTACTCAACAACAAGCTCCTCTGACAAAACTGATGTTAAAAATTCCTCTAGTCATCTCTTGGTGGTTATCAGTCATCTTTGCATTGGATCAATTCTTTTACTTGCCTTGTCAATCACGGTCGTTCCAAGAAAATCGTAAGTTTTGTCTCTTCTATCACCCTGGAATTCTATGCCTTAAGTCATACAAAGCTACACGTGGTGATCCTGACACTCGCATGAAGTTATGGTTGTAGACAAGCTCCCAACAAAGAAATCTCCATCCCAGAAAATCTTGAAAATCCAATATGTGTTTACAATCCTAAAGTCCAATCTTTCTTCGCTGTACTCAGAAGTTCATGCAGGCTTTGGTTCTATCTGCTTATTGCTCTTGATCCCCTACCTCTGTCTCATGCTCTACCTTTCCTGCAAGAACAGTATCTCATCCACATCCGAGTGTCCCATCGTAAATTATGTTCACTGCCTTATAAATCTGAATTTATTTCCAACTTTCTTCCACACAGCTAATGTACCTCCATCCATAGAGTAAACAAAACTACAACCAACTGGTGACACTTCTTCAGCTTGCATCTATACACTGTCCAATCCAATAACCCGTAAGTTGGCAAAATTAGCAAAATTCCTCTATCCTGCTATCAAGTTAGGCTCTTTTCTGCATAATACCTCTTTTTCTACTGCTGAAAATTGACTTTGAATGCACCTAATCACCCACTTAGCACTTCTTTTTGAGTCGATTGCACCAGCATAGCTGTAACTTACAAAAGTTATCAACCAAAACTATGACAAAAATTCATTGAATTCGAGAAATTCCTAAGTTTCTGGCACCAACTTCTATCCTTAATAACTGAAAATCACTTCACTCTTCATAGAATCAACCACAAATACGGCTTCTGCACTCATTCGTGTCAGAAAATTGTCCAAACTCATTCCAAAATCCAAACTTTCTTGCCTTGGTATGCTTCATGACGATCCTCGATCAGCTAAAAAAGGAGTCTTCAAGTACTACTCACTCTATTCTCTAGCAAACAAATGCACACATCTTCTCTCACTAACCACATTGGTGATGCTGAAAAGGCTGAAAATCTGTCGAAGTCCTTCGAAAACAACAGGCTAAGCTCACAAAGTTCTCAATCTCTGGCACAAACCTCTCAATCTCTGACGTAAACAAAAGCAGAAGACACTAAATGTGGGTATAGAGACTTTAAATTCTCCCCCACTAAAGAAGAATTTGGTCCCCCAAATTCCCTAACAACAAAGATGAAAAGAAATCTCCCCCACTAAAGAAAAGCAAACCCGAACTCAAAGAAACAAGAACTCTGAAATCAAGGAAACAAAAACTAGACAAAACAAACTCACACGATCTAACGAGTCCTCACCACACGTCTTAAAGTTCCTAGAGTGTTTTATTTCCTAGAAACATGCCCGCTCTGATACCAGTCTGTCACGCCCCCAAACCGAGACCCTGCAGCGATCCGATCTCGAGGAGCGTGAACTTGGGGTTAATTGAAAATTTTTGCTTTCCCCAGGATCCGCGTGTGTGAGGATTACAAAATTCCACACAACCTGAATATTTAGCGGAAGCTTACGTGGTGTTGCGACCCGGAGTCCGTGGCCATCGGATTCCACGTCGCACCTAACCCATCAGCGTAAAGCTGTCATAGCAATGTCCAAACTCAGACTGGAACAAACCAAGATGATACATATACAGAGCTGACAATAACAGGCTATTCATTACCCAAACATATTCAAGTTACAATTTAACAAGTGTCTTAATTACAATCCCAAAGAAAAAGGCTAACAAAAGCCGTACAAAAATAACAAGCTAAGAACAATTGCTACCCAAGTGTGTAACGAAACTCCGGAGTCAAGCACGATGTCTATATGACATCGCTGACACAACAAGCCTGCAAAACTCATGGCTCAACACAACCCTCTGCACACGCACTAGCTCAAGACGAGAACCTGCCACCTAGAGCACCAAAGTAGTATATCAGACACGACGGTCTGGCAGGTGAATAAATTGGGCATAAATATATACAAAAATCAAAGTCTAAAAGAAACAATGTTAAAACAATTTACTGAACTTTAAAACAAATACATGACTAAGATATATTTCACCGATACAAAAATCCATGAATGAAGTACAAAACAAAACTAGCATGAGTACATAATATATCATGAATAGTAAATCCACATTGAGCTAAATCATTTCTCCATCATACATGATGATAAGAGTAAGCGAGCGAGCGGGCACCCAAGCCACACAAGGTGGGAGGGGAAAAATTTCCGGCCGTGGAACCGGAACGAGCTAAAATGTGTATAAATACACTACCAATCTGCAGATGGTCCTACTTATGTTTAAAGACCCCCTAACTAGTGGATCAGGCTGAGAGGGCGGTCTAAGCTCAGTGGTGTTCACTTAAGTCCATGAATGCACAAAACAAGACAATATACTTATCGAGCTTATCAAAACTTAAAGGGGAAATCACTTATCAAAACGAGCGAGCGAGCGGACAAAAGGCTTAATATATATGCATAACGAGCTTAGGAAGTGATCCCCTTTTTTCTTCAAAAATCAAACCTTCAAACGAGCTTATACTTGAACTTCAAAGCAATACACAATGATATTCTGGCTAACAAAACTAAAGTTCGCAAAACAAGGTTTATCAAGCCTATGTTAAAGACTTCCATTGATCCTTGTGTATTTGAAACTCAAATGTCAAAGAAGTAGAAATGGGATTGGTGCCCCTGAAGTTAGGACATTTAAAATTTCAAATGCACAATATTCATTTAGAAGACTTACAACATATTCTAATTGTTTAATCCGCAAGAAATCCACGAAAACAATGGAAATCAATCTAAGAATCATTTCAGGTCCATAATTAGTGAAAGAATATCAATCAGGCTTCAAAATCATCAAATGTGTTTCAACTTTCTCCTTATTCCTTCCGAGCAAGTTTTTGGATCAATAAATTCATCCATTAGTGAGAAGAGGGAATTCAGCCCATACCAATAATAGGACAGCAAAACAGGCCCAACCATTTAAATAAAAACATCAAAACAGGCCCACAAAAATGAATGAGCAAAGACCAAGCCCAAACTATATAAAACAAGTCCCAAAAATTCATATGAAACTGTGGCTGGGCTTAACCATTTAATAAAACATCAAAATAGGCCCAAGCTATGTAAAACAAGCCTAAAAAATCACATGAAACAGTGGCTGGGCTCAACCATTTAATAAAACATCAAAACAGGCCCAAGCTATGTAAAACAAGCCTTAAAAATCACATGAAACAGTGGCTGGGGTCAACCATTTAATAAAACATCAAAACAGGTCCACAAAATGGATGAGCAGGGACTAGGCCTAAACTATGTAAGACAGGCTTCAAAATTTTCATGAAATAGTGGTTGGAATCAGGCTGAAATCAGGCTGGAAATAGGATGGAATCAGGCTGAAATCAGGCTGGAAAATTGACTGAAATAGGGTTGGAAAACAGGTCTGAAATCAGGTTGGAAAACAGGTTGAAAACAGGCCTGGGCTGGACCCATGCTCGCTCCTGTCAGGCGTCCATTTTGAAATCCACATTTTCTTAGTTAAATAAGACATTGAAATACCTAGCATTTTCAAATCAAAAATTCAATTAAAAGGTTCAGATTTATGTAGCATGCATTCTCAACAAGATTATTCACTTCCAGAAATGTGAACATAACAGAGTACAAAAACTGTAGAAATCTGAACATTAATTTGAACATAAACCTGCAGAAATATGAACCTGGATTGAACACAAAAACCAGCAAAGATCTGAAATTGAACACAGCTGAACACTAAGACTGCATGAATTTTGAACACAGTTGTACACAAAATTCCTGCAGAAATCCAAACTCATTTGCACACTAAAACCCCAGCAGAAATCTGAATTCATTTACACACAAAGAAAAATCTTGCAGAGATCTGAATGTTAACAAAACACTAAGCTGGTTGGAATCTGAATATAACAGAAAATCAAAACATTATAGAAAAACTAATCACAGCTGAACATTAAAACCTTTATGAAACCAAAAAAAATAATATATATATATAGCCAATGAAAATGAAAGAAAAGACATGGTTATTTCAAATTAAGCTTTAAAGAAGAAATATTATTTCATTAACTTGCATTCAAACCAGTTTATTCACTTGCCTTAGCCCAATGTCAAACCAAAAATCTCCTCAAGGATCTCTTCCTACAGCTGAACCGAGCTCTACAAAAAGCACCGAGAAATCCATTCAAAAATCATCATTTTGAACAAACAAAACCCCCATTTCGAAAATGGGTTTGCATGTATGAAAAACCAGCTCTACATGAGCTAAAAGAACTCCATTGAAGAGGGGAAATGACGCTCTAACCTGTAGCTAGCTGAACAGGAAGGGACCAGCTGGGAGAATGGTGAAATCAGATCTTGATTTGGAGCTTCCTAGCTAAGGCATGCAAGAGGGGGAATTTTGGAGAAGAAGAACTCTCCTCTCAGCTCTGTTGCAGAAATATTTTTTTTTGGTTGCAGGAAGAAAGGGGGGAAGAGGACTAACTTAAGTGACTCAAAAGTGGGCCCATG
This sequence comes from Litsea cubeba, assembly GCA_012931725.1. Taxonomy (NCBI): domain Eukaryota; kingdom Viridiplantae; phylum Streptophyta; class Magnoliopsida; order Laurales; family Lauraceae; genus Litsea; species Litsea cubeba. The sequence continues at coordinate 42,387,590 of CM022951.1, read as the reverse complement.
ACTGCTGAATTTTAAAATGGCTAAAACCTGATTTTGTGGGCCCCGGATGAGATCGACGATGAAGAGTAAAATGATCCTCGAAAAATCTAGTTTATAAGAAGTATAAATTTGACATAGTTTTGAAATTTGTGTTCAGATTTGGTGTGAAAAGTCATTTTTGCCCTTTTTCTCAAAAATCGCGATTTCTGAGTTTCAAATTCAAACAGATAAAACATGAAAGTTGTTGAGATTAATAAAAATAGTCAAAAGGAGTAAAAATCAGAATTTTTTGAAACAAAGAATAAATTCTCACAAGAGTACTAAACACACGGACCACCCCGGCCCGGGTCAAACTAAACTCAAGGACTCTCAAAGTTCTCCAAAGCTATGAAAAATCTAACCCAACTCACAAACTAAGTCAAACCAACTTTAATCTCACTGAAAAAGCTAAAACACATCTAAGATAACACAAAACACGAGGATTAGGGGTTGGGGTCTTACATCCTCCCCCCCCTTAGAACATTTGGTCCTCCAAATGAACTAAACCAAATCAAAATAAAAAACTCAGAAGACCGCTCAAGTTAGACACTGAAACCTTACGCTGATCCTCGACAATGTGATACCCCCTGATCAAACCTGGCAGTGAGATGCGCCTGCAAACAACATACTTGATCCGGTTGAGGATTCATACAGTCCCACACAGCTACTCAACAACAAGCTCCTCTGACAAAACTGATGTTAAAATTCCTCTAGTCATCTCTTGGTGGTTATCAGTCATCTTTGCATTGGATCAATTCTTTTACTTGCCTTGTCAATCACGGTCGTTCCAAGAAAATCGTAAGTTTTGTCTCTTCTATCACCCTGGAATTCTATGCCTTAAGTCATACAAAGCTACACGTGGTGATCCTGACACTCGCATGAAGTTATGGTTGTAGACAAGCTCCCAACAAAGAAATCTCCATCCCAGAAAATCTTGAAAATCCAATATGTGTTTACAATCCTAAAGTCCAATCTTTCTTCGCTGTACTCAGAAGTTCATGCAGGCTTTGGTTCTATCTGCTTATTGCTCTTGATCCCCTACCTCTGTCTCATGCTCTACCTTTCCTGCAAGAACAGTATCTCATCCACATCCGAGTGTCCCATCGTAAATTATGTTCACTGCCTTATAAATCTGAATTTATTTCCAACTTTCTTCCACACAGCTAATGTACCTCCATCCATAGAGTAAACAAAACTACAACCAACTGGTGACACTTCTTCAGCTTGCATCTATACACTGTCCAATCCAATAACCCGTAAGTTGGCAAAATTAGCAAAATTCCTCTATCCTGCTATCAAGTTAGGCTCTTTTCTGCATAATACCTCTTTTTCTACTGCTGAAAATTGACTTTGAATGCACCTAATCACCCACTTAGCACTTCTTTTGAGTCGATTGCACCAGCATAGCTGTAACTTACAAAAGTTATCAACCAAAACTATGACAAAAATTCATTGAATTCGAGAAATTCCTAAGTTTCTGGCACCAACTTCTATCCTTAATAACTGAAAATCACTTCACTCTTCATAGAATCAACCACAAATACGGCTTCTGCACTCATTCGTGTCAGAAAATTGTCCAAACTCATTCCAAAATCCAAACTTTCTTGCCTTGGTATGCTTCATGACGATCCTCGATCAGCTAAAAAAGGAGTCTTCAAGTACTACTCACTCTATTCTCTAGCAAACAAATGCACACATCTTCTCTCACTAACCACATTGGTGATGCTGAAAAGGCTGAAAATCTGTCGAAGTCCTTCGAAAACAACAGGCTAAGCTCACAAAGTTCTCAATCTCTGGCACAAACCTCTCAATCTCTGACGTAAACAAAAGCAGAAGACACTAAATGTGGGTATAGAGACTTTAAATTCTCCCCCACTAAAGAAGAATTTGGTCCCCCAAATTCCCTAACAACAAAGATGAAAAGAAATCTCCCCCACTAAAGAAAAGCAAACCCGAACTCAAAGAAACAAGAACTCTGAAATCAAGGAAACAAAAACTAGACAAAACAAACTCACACGATCTAACGAGTCCTCACCACACGTCTTAAAGTTCCTAGAGTGTTTTATTTCCTAGAAACATGCCCGCTCTGATACCAGTCTGTCACGCCCCCAAAACCGAGACCCTGCAGCGATCCGATCTCGGGGAGCGTGAACTTGGGGTTAATTGAAAATTTTTGCTTTCCCCAGGATCCGCGTGTGTGAGGATTACAAAATTCCACACAACCTGAATATTTAGCGGAAGCTTACGTGGTGTTGCGACCCGGAGTCCGTGGCCATCGGATTCCACGTCGCACCTAACCCATCAGCGTAAAGCTGTCATAGCAATGTCCAAACTCAGACTGGAACAAACCAAGATGATACATATACAGAGCTGACAATAACAGGCTATTCATTACCCAAACATATTCAAGTTACAATTTAACAAGTGTCTTAATTACAATCCCAAAGAAAAGGCTAACAAAAGCCGTACAAAAATAACAAGCTAGAACAATTGCTACCCAAGTGTGTAACGAAACTCCGGAGTCAAGCACGATGTCTATATGACATCGCTGACACAACAAGCCTGCAAAACTCATGGCTCAACACAACCCTCTGCACACGCACTAGCTCAAGACGAGAACCTGCCACCTAGAGCACCAAAGTAGTATATCAGACACGACGGTCTGGCAGGTGAATAAATTGGGCATAAATATATACAAAAATCAAAGTCTAAAAGAAACAATGTTAAAACAATTTACTGAACTTTAAAACAAATACATGACTAAGATATATTTCACCGATACAAAAATCCATGAATGAAGTACAAAACAAAACTAGCATGAGTACATAATATCATGAATAGTAAATCCACATTGAGCTAAATCATTTCTCCATCATACATGATGATAAGAGTAAGCGAGCGAGCGGGCACCCAAGCCACACAAGGTGGGAGGGGAAAAATTTCCGGCCGTTGAACCGGAACGAGCTAAAATGTGTATAAATACACTACCAATCTGCAGATGGTCCTACTTATGTTTAAAGACCCCCTAACTAGTGGATCAGGCTGAGAGGGCGGTCTAAGCTCAGTGGTGTTCACTTAAGTCCATGAATGCACAAAACAAGACAATATACTTATCGAGCTTATCAAAACTTAAAGGGGAAATCACTTATCAAAACGAGCGAGCGAGCGGACAAAAGGCTTAATATATATGCATAACGAGCTTAGGAAGTGATCCCCTTTTTTCTTCAAAAATCAAACCTTCAAACGAGCTTATACTTGAACTTCAAAGCAATACACAATGATATTCTGGCTAACAAAACTGAAGTTCGAAAAACAAGGTTTATCAAGCCTATGTTAAAGACTTCCATTGATCCTTGTGTATTTGAAACTCAAATGTCAAAGAAGTAGAAATGGGATTGGTGCCCCTGAAGTTAGGACATTTAAAATTTCAAATGCACAATATTCATTTAGAAGACTTACAACATATTCTAATTGTTTAATCCGCAAGAAATCCACGAAAACAATGGAAATCAATCTAAGAATCATTTCAGGTCCATAATTAGTGAAAGAATATCAATCAGGCTTCAAAATCATCAAATGTGTTTCAACTTTCTCCTTATTCCTTCCGAGCAAGTTTTTGGATCAATAAATTCATCCATTAGTGAGAAGAGGGAATTCAGCCCATACCAATAATAGGACAGCAAAACAGGCCCAACCATTTAAATAAAAACATCAAAACAGGCCCACAAAAATGAATGAGCAAAGACCAAGCCCAAACTATATAAACAAGTCCCAAAAATTCATATGAAACTGTGGCTGGGCTTAACCATTTAATAAAACATCAAAATAGGCCCAAGCTATGTAAAACAAGCCTAAAAAATCACATGAAACAGTGGCTGGGCTCAACCATTTAATAAAACATCAAAACAGGCCCAAGCTATGTAAAACAAGCCTTAAAAATCACATGAAACAGTGGCTGGGGTCAACCATTTAATAAAACATCAAAACAGGTCCACAAAATGGATGAGCAGGGACTAGGCCTAAACTATGTAAGACAGGCTTCAAAATTTTCATGAAATAGTGGTTGGAATCAGGCTGAAATCAGGCTGGAAAATAGGATGGAATCAGGCTGAAATCAGGCTGGAAAATTGACTGAAATAGGGTTGGAAAACAGGTCTGAAATCAGGTTGGAAAACAGGTTGAAAACAGGCCTGGGCTGGACCCATGCTCGCTCCTGTCAGGCGTCCATTTTGAAATCCACATTTTCTTAGTTAAATAAGACATTGAAATACCTAGCATTTTCAAATCAAAAATTCAATTAAAAGGTTCAGATTTATGTAGCATGCATTCTCAACAAGATTATTCACTTCCAGAAATGTGAACATAACAGAGTACAAAAACTGTAGAAATCTGAACATTAATTTGAACATAAACCTGCAGAAATATGAACCTGGATTGAACACAAAAACCAGCAAAGATCTGAAATTGAACACAGCTGAACACTAAGACTGCATGAATTTTGAACACAGTTGTACACAAAATTCCTGCAGAAATCCAAACTCATTTGCACACTAAAACCCCAGCAGAAATCTGAATTCATTTACACACAAAGAAAAATCTTGCAGAGATCTGAATGTTTACAAAACACTAAGCTGGTTGGAATCTGATTATAACAGAAAATTAAAACATTATAGAGAAACTAATCACAGCTGAACATTAAAACCTTTATGAAACCAAAAAATATATATATATTGCCAATGAAAATGAAAGAAAAGACATGGTTATTTCAAATTAAGCTTTAAAGAAGAAATATTATTTCATTAACTTGCATTCAAACCAGTTTATTCACTTGCCTTAGCCCAATGTCAAACCAAAAAACTCCTCAAGGATCTCTTCCTACAGCTGAACCGAGCTTTACAAAAAGCACCGAGAAATTCATTCCAAAATCATCATTTTGAACAAACAAAACCCCCATTTCGAAAATGGGTTTGCATGTATGAAAAACCAGCTCTACATGATCTAAAAGAACTCCATTGAAGAGGGGAAATGAAGCTCTAACCTGTAGCTAGCTGAACAGGAAGGGACCAGCTGGGAGAAGAAGAAGAAGAGTTGCAGAAAATCTTTCAAAAGAGTTACCCAGCTAAAGCTTGAGAAGAGAGGAAGAGAATGGTGAAATCAGATCTTGATTTGGAGCTTCCTAGCTAAGGCATGCAAGAGGGGGAATTTTGGAGAAGAAGAACTCTCCTCTCAGCTCTGTTGCAGAAATTTTTTTTTTGGTTGCAGGAAGAAATGAACGATGGGAGGGGGAAGAGGACTAACTTAAGTGACTCAAAAGTGGGCCCATGATTGCTGAATTTTAAAATGGCTAAAACCTGATTTTGTGGGCCCCAGATGAGATCGACGATGAAGAGTAAAATGATCCTTGAAAAATCTAGTTTCTAAAAAGTATAAATTTGACATAGTTTTGAAATTTCGAAATTTGTGTTCAGATTTGGTGTGAAAAGTCATTTTTGCCCTTTTTCTCGAAAATCGCGATTTCTGAGTTTCAAATTCAAACAAGAAAGTTGTTGAGTTAATAAAACTAGTCAAAAGGAGTAAAAATCAAAATTTTTCGAAACCAAGAGTAAATTCTCACAAGAGTACTAAACACACGGACCACCCCGGCCCGGGTCAAACTAAACTCAAGGACTCTCAAAGTTCTCCAAAGCTATGAAAAATCTAACCCAACTCACAAACGAAGTCAAACCAACTCTAATCTCACTCAAAAAGCTAAAACGCATCTAAGATAACACAAAACACGAGGATTAGGGGTTGGGGTCTTACATTTGCTGCGTGTATAAGGCCATTCCAGACAATCCAAAAGCCATCTTGTAAAGTTTTGATTTGGCTAATTCATTGGGTTTTGAACAAAATACTAGTCCATATCGAGTTGTAATTTTCTATTATTTTAGATATGGACTATGATTGCCTTCGTGATTGAAGTATGAAGATGCAGTTTGAAGAGAATTAGGAGTCAGGTTTGAAGAGAATCAGAATTCAGACAGACACTAACCATAATCGATCCAAGCACAGAACCTATGGTCGCTCGAGCGAGCCTTCTGGTCGCTTGAGCGAGCATGGTTAAATTGCTAGACAGAGGTTGTGCTTTGTCGAGCGACCCGTGCATGTCGGTCTTCAAGTGTGGATTTAAAGTGCAATTTCCGATTTTGATCCAAATTGCCATTCTTAATCCCTTTCGAATTGCCTCTAATACACACGACTTTTGGCCTATAAATACATGTTTCTAGTATCCCAAAAATAAAGTCTCTCCAACTCTAAAACCTAGATATCATCTTGAGAGATCCATCATCCTCCCCAGAGCTATCATTCTGTAGTGCTGAAGATCAAAGCTTTAGAGTTTTGTCCGTCTACTCCCACGTAGTAGATCTACCTTGAAGACGCGTTCAAGGTGTTGGTTTCAAGCACGGTGAAGGTTCACGACGAGGCGTCGGAAAATCAAGCAGTCCTTAATTAGGTTGAGGTGCAACTGAAAAGGGTACTGTGAGTTCTATAACTTTCAATTATTATAGTGCTTAGTTGTCCATTGGCCTAGACGGTAAGGCCTGTGTTTTTTCCTGAGCATGGTTTTCCACGTATCAATCCTGCGTCTCCTTCTCTTCGTGGTTCATTGCTTTTTAATTGGATTAGGTTAATTGGCTAGTTTAATACTTGGTATTGAAATCTAATAAGAGATACTGATTACAGGGACCGTAGCCCGTGTTAAGGCTTTAATTCCGCAACGTTCACGTGGTATTAGAGCGGGTTGCACTAATTCATTGTGTGATCTTCAAATCAGTATTCTATAATGGATAGATGGATTTAATTATGCTTACTGGAAAGTAAGGATGAATGCATTCCTTAGGGCTATTGATGATCAGGTTTGAGACATCATTCAAGAGGGGGTATTCTAACCCCACCATTGTAGTAAATGGGTAGACCATATTGAAACCCAAAGCCCAATGGACTTATGTTGAGAAAACAAAGTCGAAATGCAATAATAAGGCCATTAATGCCATCTACAATGGGATTACCCCAGCGGAATTTCATAGGATTTTTGCATGTTCTAATGCTAAGGCAGCATGGAATTTGTTACGAACAGTCCATGAGGGAACTGATATTATTAAGCAAACGAAACTCCAAAACTTGACTACTGCTTTTGATACGATGTAGATGAAAGTGTCCGAGAACTTCGATAAGTTTAAATACTAAGCTGAGTAAAATTGTGAACTCAATTTTCAATATGGGAGAACCTATTCCTCAGCCCAAAATTGTCAGAAAATGCTAAGGCCTCTCCAAGAAAGATTTCGCCTAAAGGTGGTAGCCATTGAGGAGTACCAAGATCTTAATTCCCTCAGTGTAGAAGAATTGGTTGGGAGCCTATAGATATATGAAGGCAACCATTGTCATGTGAAGAAGGGAAAGGACATTGCACTTGTGTCCTCTAAATTTGTGGCTGAAGTTGATCTTTCAGTTTTAGAGTTGGAGAGAGTTTATTTTTAGGATGCTAAAAACATGCATTTATAGGTCAAGATTCGTGTCTATTAAAGGTAATTCGAAAGGGATTAAGAATGGTAATTTGGGTCAAAATAAGAAATTGCACTTTAAATATGCGCTTGAAGACCGACATGCTCGCTCGAGCAAACACAACAACCTCTATCTGGCAATCTAGCTAGGCTCGCTCGAGTGAGCATAGGTTATGTGCCTGGATCGGTTATGCTCAGTTTTTATCTGAATCCTGATTCGCTTCAAAATGCATCTTCATATTTCAATCACGAAGGCAATCACAGCCCATATCTAAAAAAATAGAAAATTATAACTCGATATGGACTAGAGTTTTGTTCAAAACCTAATGAAATAGCCATCTCAAAACTTTACAATCTCCCCATTTCGAAATTCATGAACAAAACTCATTAAATAAAAATGATTCTGAATAAACCCAGTGTAGACATAGCCAAAAAGAAATTTTCAAATCTTGCAAACTTTAAGCTTCAATCCTCAATCCCTATAGAAAACCTGCATGAAAAACTTTGGCAAAAGATCATGCATAAATCATAGAAATAGATCATGAAGCACAAATGACTCCCCCTTTTTGTTTAGGAATTGGCAAAGTAAAGGAATATCCTAAACATTAGCATTAGAAATAAAATTAGGGCATTACAAGAAAATCAGCTAGCATCAAATGAAAAACAGATAGTAATATCATCGGCAAAAATCAACATAATAGATTATCATCTAAACATTAGCATAACCTAAGTAGTAAGAACTCAAAAATAGCCAAAGAACCAAGAAGGCGACCCATATCAGCGATGACGAAGCTGATCAAACATGGAGGAGAGCTGATTACTCGAGCCAGAATATTGATCAGTCACAAGTTGCCTTATTCATCCTTTTTTCAAGATGTTTGATATAGATAGATTGATTAGATATCACAGCTTGAACATTATCAAGACCTTGCAAAACAGAAGACTCCCCCTCAATTTCTGCTTAATCGCCATCATCATCATCATGAGCATGAGGTTTCGTGTGAGCCTTGGAGATTTTGAGTGTGGAGGCAGTGATATTCTTCTTTGGCTTAATCGACTCCTCATAGGTATATGCTTGACAACCTTTTTCAATAAATTATTTGTAGTTAATCACGTCGAAAGGAAGTGTAAGTCGCTTTGCTCCTTCATATATCTCAGTCATTGCATCGAACATGGTCTTTGGAATATCCATTGGTAGACTTGTGCGAATGGAATGCAAAAGGTATGCTTGCTGATAGTTTAAATCGGAAATATGACCATGTGGTTCAATGTTATGACTTGCTATCTTGGCAATCTCATCGGGAGTGATAGTAACAACTACTACTCTCACAAATAACTTGAAGCTGTCATAGTCACATCAAACCTATTATAGTAGAATTCCCAAACCCAATCCAGAAACACTTTGCTCTCTAAGCCTGCCAAAGTGAGAAGATTACGAGCCATAATCCAGCGATAGAAGGATGTGGCGAACAATCCTCTTGCATTCACTGTCCTTTCTAATACAACAGGACGAGTCTTGAACTTCTTGAGCAATTCGGCACATTGGGCATTTGGAAATCTTTCTTCATTGTAAGAAGAAGACGATGTAGCTAGACGTTTTCCACGAGAGTTTTTTGGAGCCATCTTGTAATTGAACAACCATAGAGACAAAAAAGAAAACAATTGGAGTGAAAACCCCATTCAGACATTCCATTAAACACTTGGTGTGGAGAAAAACTGTATAGCATTCCAAGATCAACCAAATCTCCAAAAATGCTTCCGAAAGATGCTACAAGATGCTCAAGATCCCCAACAAAGATTTTGACATGAATAATCATTAAGAAATCAACCATAGTTTCAATTTTCCTCAATAATCGAAGTTTCACAATCTTTCGACCTTTCTTCCAATATCTTCATCTTCACAATAGAATCATATCCTCAAACACAAATAAAAATCCAAATCCATGAAACTCCAAACACCATAACATGAACATAAGAATAAGAAGAAATTAATAAAGTCCATGAATAAAGAGAGCATAGAACATGAAATTATACCTTTGCCTTGAGGAAGAGATGAAAGAAAATGGGAAGAAAAGGCTTTCAAAAGGGAATAGAATGGGTGAAGAGTAACATAGCCTTGATTTCAATTCATAGAGAAATGCACGAGATTTCAAATCAAAAAGTGAGAGGGAGATTTTAATAACTTTTGAAATTTGAAAAGGCAACTGAAAAAGACTCGGGTTCCCTTCTTTTTGAAAACGCGTTTTGCTCGCTCGAGCCGAGAGTGAAGCTCGCTCGAACGAGCAAAGGTTTAAAGAGAATTAGAATTCAGACAGAAACTGAGCACAACCGATCCAGGCACAAAACCTATGCTCGCTCGAGCAAGCCTGACTAGATTGCTAGAAAGAGGTTGTGCTCGCTTGAACGAACCCTCCGATCACTCGAGCAAGCATGTCGGTCTTCAAGCATGGATTTAAATTGCAGTTTTTTATCTCGATCCAAATTACCATTCTTAATCCCTTTCGAATTGCCTTTTGGCCTATAAAAACATGTTTCTAGTATCCCAAAAATAAACTCTCTTCAACTCTAAAACCTAGAGGTCAACTTGAGAGATCGATCATCCTCTCTAGAGCTGTCATTCTGTAGTGCTGAATATCAAAGCATTGGAGTTCTGTCTGACTACTCCCTCACAATGGATCCACGTTGAAGACGCGTTCAAGGTGTTGGTTTCAAGCACGGTGAAGGTTCACGACGAGGCGTCGGCAAACCAAGCATTCCTTAGGTTGAGTCGCAACTGGAAAGAGTACTATGAGTTTTGAAAATTTCACATCTCCTAAGTGTACATAAGCTGGTTAGGGACACGACTTTGAGTGTGAGAGTGCGTGAGTTTGAGTCCTCCATGTAGGGACAAAAAAGAAAAAAAAAGAAAATTCAAGATCCAGAATCATGGGTGCCAATAGAGATTCCATATAGAACATAAATTAGGTAGCTTCCCAAAGTTTGTGTTTTGACATTTGCATGCATATTTAAGATATAATCAATGGGTGTCAAATTGGGTTGAGTGAAAATTCATTTTTAAGGAGGGGGAGGACTCATGTGCCCCCTAGTTTCCAATAAATGCAAACAATAGCCGTCCATTACAGATCATAGACACCTTGGTACCCCACCTTTTATGCTCTTCAGCGGTGAGTTAATTCTTTCACCCGGCAAGCTGTCACGCCTCTGCTGAAGAGAAAGGGGATTATGTGTGAGATTAGGTTCCAATCATGGTCTCAAAGGATCGAAGTCCATGGTGAGGTAAAAACATTTTCTCGGTTAACCGATAAACATATTGGAAGGTTCATTATAAACAAATGGTATAATAAAAGATATCTCAAATTGAGCACATCATATTGATGGACCGCGCGTTCATGGTTCGGTTCTACCGAGGTCGGCGGACGTGGGAGTCCGTGGGTACGACCTTTTCATAACCGGGGGGCAGAAGCGGGTATCAACATTTTTTGTGTGGGTGTGCCAGATTTTCTATTTTTACTTGAAATTGTAAGTGGTGATCCGGAGATCGACCTTTGCAAGTAAAAAGAAAATCAACTTCTTTCAAGTTTTTTATTGCACATATATTTAAGAAAAGAGATATTTTCTTGATTTGCCGTGAAATGCAATTTTTTGGGTATTTATAGCCGATTTTGGCGTTTATAGCTGATTTTTGGCGTTTGTAGCTGATTTTGACGTTTATAGCCGATTTACAATTCTTATCAATAATGAAAGACAAGAGTTGTGATTTTTGTCTCTTTTGGAAAAATACAAACTACAATGAAAAGCAAGAAAAGGAGGATCTAACTTCTCAGGAGATTGTGGGAGACTCGTTTAGATTGACGCTCGCAAGCCATATGTGGACTTTGCCATCATCCATGCAGATGAGAACAGATGATGCTCATGATTCGCTTGGCTTGGCTATAACCTCAGGTTTTAAGAGGACAAAGACCAAAAGGAGGTACTATGTCCAATAAAAAACTAAGTAGACGGGCTGAAAAGCCACGTCTAAGCCATTGAAGGCAGAAGGAGAAGGCAAGGACCTTAGGGGGGGTACCCCCCAAGGGACTTTTGTCACCTTGTAGTAGTGGCTGGTGCAGAACTTTCGCAGAGTTCTCTCTCTTTCTTTCTCTGGATTTTCTGTGCTTGGAAACTGATCTGATTCTGATCTCTGGGAGTTGTTTGATTTTTTCTGATTTTTAATTTTTTTTGAGTGCTCTCCTATTTATAGGCTCTTGGTAGCTATTTAGGAGAGTTTATGAACTTTTATTGTCATTAAGCCACATAATGGGAGGAGTTACAAGGTTTAATTCATTTATTTTGTAACTCATTTTTCTTGGCTTTTGATTGGCCGGTGGAGATTGAGGGCATTTAATCGCCATGATGGGAGGAGTTTCATGGGTTAAATGCCATGAATTAATTGACTTGTAACTCCTCCCATTTGCTTACTTCTGATTGGGCCGTCCAAAGAAATGAATTAATGACTACAATAAAGCTAGTCAATTAATCGCATTAAGTGGTCGCTGAGCAGTTGAAGAGTCGCGGGTCGTGCCGCATCTTTTGGGATTTCTGGCGATGATCATCGATGGATCTTTATGTAGATCGACATTAGATGACCATGTAACTTCAGGTATTGGTTGCCAACAGTGGGTCAGTGCGATCTGTCCTGTCGATTTCTCGATCGATCGGGTAGAAAACACATTTTTTTGGTTGACCGGTTGGCGATTAGTATTGATTTTGATACTCTTGAAGATTGACCCATGATTTTGACGGATGGCAAAGGATTTGGCACCTCAAAAGTATGAATTTTGGAAAATTCTAGGAGTCGGAAGCTTCGAATCATGAAAAAACGACGAAAAACGGGCTCTTCGGGGTGAACCCGGCGATTCCGGGCTCCATGGTCGCCGGCGACCATGAGCCAGGGTCGCAGGGTCTGCGACACTGGGGGGGGGGGGGGGGGGATTTCCCCATTTTTGTCCCGTTTTGCCGCCATTTTTGATGTTTTTTTATTCTTTTTTATTCTGTATTTCTCCGAGAAAGCCGAAGACTTTGTCGCGCAGAGCTGCCGATTTTCCGTCAGAAGCTGAAACTGGGTCAAACGATGTCGGAATGACCTGAAATCTGGGATGAAGCCTCCTGAGCAATAAATAAGACCAACCATAGGCTTTTGTTTAAGTTTTGAAGCCGTTTGGGGTCCTATTGCTAGTAGACTTGTTTTTATCGCGATGAAGATGTCGTGGCTTGATGTGTGGTCAACCGATGTCCGATTGACTTGAAATTTGACAGGGAGCCTATTGGAGTCCTTTTAAGATGATCCATAGGCTCTGTCTTGAAAACCATGGTCTCGGGGAGCTTCACCGCCGAGAAGCCTGATTTGGCTTCCGAGCGTCAAAGTATGGTCAAATGTTGTTGAAATGTCCTGAAACTTGACGTGTAACCCTTTGTAAGGATCTTTGAAGCCGTCCATATGCTATTTTTGATGAGTGATTGCCTCGGTGGTTCTCGCCGCTGAGAGGCTTGATTTAGCTGTTTGAGGGTTGATGGAGGGTCAAACGTTGTCGGTTTGACTTAAAACTTGACGTGGAGCCTTTTGGATGTATTTTGAGACCATCCATAGGCTCTGATCGAAGATTTGGTGTCTCCGATGCTTTCGCCGCCGGGAGCTCCTTTTTAGCTGCTGGAGAAGCGAAGTTAGGCCAAATGATTTTGAAATGGCCTGAAACATCTTGTGTACTCCTCTTTTGGCTGTCTTGAAGGATCTTGCATTTTTTGTTTGATTCTAACAAGATTTAATTTTTTGGAAGTAGCATTGCCTATTTATGGCAGGCTGCGACCTCATGTAGCCTTTTGGATCTTGAAGAAGTAAAGTGACATTTTTGGTGTCAACACATATATTTAATAAAGTTGAAGTTTTACAAAAAACATAAACTAAAGTGGTTTAATTACATGGCCACTACAAAAAACCTAGGCCAACAAAAGAATAAACAAAATACTATCCAAGAGTATGTGATGGCAATCGTGTACTGGTCAAGACGACTCAGACAATGTCATTGGCATGCTACTCGTGCTCGTCATAAGGCTGATCCGTCCAAAACGACGCCTTCATCTCCTCCTAGAGGTAGATGGGCTTGATATCTTTGAACCAAGCACGACATCATCAGACTAGTCGGCAGGTAGATAGATATAAATAACAAAGCGATATAAAGATAATGTGATAATATGAAGTCTAATGATAGGAGTCTAGGTAAAAAGTTCAAATAACAATAAACAAGGAACAATAAAAGACAATATCTTATCACGAGACTCTAACAATACAGGCAGTCCACATAGGCTAATTCATGACGGGATATTCTTGTTGCCCTCCCGTTCTCGAACAGAGTGTGGTAGAGAATATGCAACGGAAGAATAGCCTGACCAATCAATAAATGATGTATGGGAGTATCGCTCGGCCAATCAATGGGGTGGCACCTAAGGTGGCCACAATCAAAACCTCTACTTTTGCCGGTGCCCAACGGTTTATAGCCGTCCAATATCATTCTTAAGTCGTAATCAATCAATCTATCAATCAATGGTCCTCCTATAGAGGTGTCCATTTATGTCAGACGTTTACAACTGATTGATACTTGACTCAAGAATTCTAAAACAATCAGTGAGGGGTTAGGCTTATCCTACGTGTATAAGTTCTTCAAATGAAAGAGGAACTACCTTCAATAATCATTCAATAAATCAATCACTTCCAATCCCAACAAAGTAGTCCTCCCTAAGCCTTACGATCAAAGCCACCTAGCCTCAACACGTCAATCAATAACAATGACAATCAATGGGAATCTTAAGTACAATCAATTTAAGTTCTTCATGTGATCCCTTAATATAAAGAAAATGCCAAGTTATGGAACATGCCTTAGGCACGTGGTCGTTAATATTGAGTTATACAATTCAATTCAATTATTCAATAGTCAAGGAAGAGAAGCGATTCAATCCTAGGTCAATCATTGTCTTCTTCGTATGACACATCGCTACTCGGTCTTAAGAGGAAATGAGGTCATTGATATCCCATCGAGTCACCTTGGTCCGTAGTCCGTTATTGGATCTCTCCTTGCCTCACTGCATTCCCATCCGATGTAGATTATACATCGAATGTTAATTAAACAATCCATATGGGTATGTTAGCTAGAACATCCTTCACTCTTAGTCTCCTAATTGGTCTTCATTAGGGGGTACCAAGGGTCCCAATACTAAGCCTGAAATGAGTAATCCCTTTCAAAAAGGAATACAGTTTACACAGTTGACCAAGGGACATCCACGATTGATTGTGTCACACTGCGGTGGACTTCACGACGAACCATGGAGTCGACCGAGGTACCCATAGTAGAACATTAAATCAAAAGGGCTCAGTCAATTTCTCTAGACAAGACCTTACCCTCTATTTCACCCAATTCCATGGTGGACTCACGGTCGGCCGCGAGGCCCACCGAGCCCCAACAGTAGAATGTGAGAAATAGAAGGGCTTAGCCGATTGGGTTTCTAGAAGTTAAGTGGTGTTTCACATTTGACCGTGGGACATCCACGATCGATCGTGAGCACATGACTTTGCTACTGTCCGTCAGTCCGTTAGCCAACCTATAACATGGGGGTAACATGTACGAAGCTTCACGGTCGCCCGCGATACCTCTCATGGTCAACCGTGGGGCTTTAAAACTGAAACCAAAATTCTTTTTTTTATCAGAAAAAGGGGGTGTGGAATTTACCCTTTCTTCCATACAACTGATAGGCAACAATATATAGGGCCTCACCCTCTCCAAAACACAATAAACAACTCTCGAACCAGTCTAATTCAAGTGCAGTCCATTCCAACCTAAACTAGCATGTGATTTCCAATTAAACATCAATCGAGCACAAGGTCTACTAGAAATGAAAAATCATGACAAGAATCAAACATAAAACACGTATACCACACCATAACTATGTTTCTCCATTTGCCTTGGGATGCAAAGCGTTCAAACCACAAAACCCTAGCTCGAGAACCCACTAATGAAAGTCAAACTCAGGAAAACCAAGATGAAAAGCCAAAATCCTATAAACTAAAAGAGAAGTATAAGAGCTAGTAAATAACCTCCCTAAGCTATTAAGCCACTAATGCGAGAAGAAGAGCTTACCTAGGGCTAGAGGGACAGGGAAATCTATGGAAAGTTGGGTGGACGGGAAGAAGAGAGCTTGACAAAGGTGGAGAAGACAATGAACAATGTGACGTGGCCCTTGGAATCTCACTTCAAGCAAAGGAAAATGAAAAGAATCGAGAAAGGAAGAGGTGAGGAAGAAAGAGCATGAAATGTGAATTGGAATGAAGGGTCAATTATACACTAAAAGGGTTGGGATGGGTTTAGTGAAATTACAGTTTAGTCCTTGATGGACTTGGGTTAGGATTAGAGGGTCTTCGACACATCGGATCGAAACGAGTCAAAGGAAAACAGTTTGTAAAAACTTGGTCATCTACCTAGGAACCCAAAACCTAGAAAATGGGAAATCATTTTCCTAAAATTGTAAACTACCCCCATATTGTACCCAAATGACTTTGAATCTCGATGAAACTTCATACACGCAATCCTAACAGTAAACCATACTTACTTAGCTTCTAATCAAGCTTAATTGGCTAAAATTCAACTAACTAACACTAGTTACACTATTAAGAGTCAGGACCTTACACAAACAACGGTGACAAGTCGCAAAAATCATAATCGCATGGGGAACAGTAAGCAGAAATAGAAGATCTGGTGTTGCCCGCTTACTCTTCAAACAGAAAAGAGGGGCTTTTCATAGCCAGTTCTTTAAGTTCTACTTTACTTCATTTAAGTTTATGAAATGTTGTTTTGTTTTATCAGCGTGTTCATTTTTCTTTTTCTTATGGGATTTTGCAGGTCTAGTACAATTGTATACGATTTATTCGGAGATCGTTCATTATGGCAAGAAATTTGAACATCAGGCAAAAGAGTTCAAAAGAAATGCAAACGAAAAATGAGGAATTGTGGGAAGAAGTTGTGAAAACCAAACACAATAATAAGATCCTAAGAGAACATATTCTATGATATCGTATTAAGAGAGAGTCTCTCAATAATTTATTTCACTTGCTGGTGTGATGGACAAAAACTTTGTTTCCAAGTAAATGCTATTTTCTTTGGTATGGTTTTTTCTTTTTTGCTCAATGCAATCTATGGTTTAAGATTCTTTTGAATTGTGGATGTGGATGTGGGTGTGGTACGGAATGCTGCATGGGATCAAATTCATTCTTTCATAGAATGACACCAAAACAAGGTTCTTGAATGACCTGCAAATTTGATAATATTATTGACTACGTGGCCACATCTTTTAACACAAAATTGAGAGATGTGGGTTACCTACAACTCACAATTATTCTAGTTTATATGAAAGATACTGATTTCAACCTTGAATTGGATTTTGATTTTGACCAATCCTCTCTATTTGGACCGACTCAACTACTCAAGACAACTTAACTTCTATAATAATATAGCTCTAAATTTTACTCTTGAGTTCTATAGCAACTGCTTTATTAAAGATTAAATTCTATAATAGTTGTCATTCATGCTATCAAAACAGCTTAAATTCTGTAACAGACATGACTCTAAATTTTACTCTTAAATTCTGTAATAGCGGCTTTATAAAATATTAGATTTTATAATATTTGTCATTCATGCTATCATTTAGTTACTCTTTTTGGATGCTGCAGACCATATATGCTCGAAGACTTCAGATATACCAGTTTATTACTTTTGACTAATTTGGATCACACAATAATAGAAATTGCAGCTGCAACAAGGAGAGTAATAGTTATAAGAGATGGCACCACAACCGCGGATGCCTGTTATTCTCATTTCTTTTGCTACTCCTCAACCGGTTACTCCTACAGATCATTCCACCAACCTTTTTGTCTCAGGGCTAACAAAATGACCACAACAGAAGATCTTAGAGAACCTTTTTCAAAGTTTGGCAAATTTATCTATGCCGGAGTCGTAATAGAGCGTTTTTCAAGATATTCAAACGGATTTGGTCATATGCCACTGTAGAAGAGGCAGCAGAAAGTTATAATGGCCAGAGATGGAAAGTTACTAGAGTCTAAATGGCTGGGTTATCTTCATAGAATATGAATGGCCCAGATCGCCATTCCCGCAACAGACAAATGGGTCTCCCACTCCCCCCTCACAAAATATTATGAAAAGTCTAAATGCTACTTGATAATTAATTTTACAGCATGTCCAACTCCTACTTAAGTGAAATTTGGCAAAAGCCAAACAAGAACAGATTTCGATATGCTTTCATCTTTGTAGGGGCCCCTCGAGCCCATTATATACTTCACGGGGGCAGATTGCCTGTAATTGTATTTACATGGAAAATGATGAGTGCAATTACTCACCTTTGAGGAAAAAAGGGAATAAGAGGGATCCAATTGTCTTTCACTGTCTATAATGAGGAATCTGAAACAGTAGAGGGTGAAGCCTCCAATTAAAAAAAAAAAAAAAAGCACATCAAAATACACATTTTTAAAATTCAGTCCTTCTTTTTAAAAGAAAAAAAAGTCAAAAAATCAATATCCTTTCCCCACTAAAATACAAAAACCCACACACTTTTTAAACAAAAAGTCAAAAAAATTACATATCAAACAATTCACGATAAAATATCTTCATAACCGACATATATTTTATTGTTTCACTATTTCCTCATTTACTTCACTTCATTCTACATGTAAAATTCCCAAATAGTGAGAGCTCTAGCTGTTATGCAACTCTGGAATATATATAAAATTCCATTAGTAAAAACAGGGGATCCAAACTCAGTTTTTTGGCCAGTGGGCCGGACACGTGTCTAACTTTCTGCCTGATAGTTAGATGGGCCGGCCTTAATCATATGAGCTCAAAGGTTGGCCCGGCCCTGCCCGGTATATTTAGCAGAAAGGATCATTTATTTTGCAAAGAAGCAGGGTACTACTAGCAAGAATTTCAGGCTATCATCTGGGTCTGGCCATGAATATTAAATCTGAGAAGTAAAATGGCTGGGCTTGTCATTCTTTGGCCCATAGAGGCCCAACTAATGCACACGACTGGTAGGAGCGCTTATGGGTGGGGCCGGACTGAACCTGACCCATTTCGGGTTGGATTCAGGCTCTAGTTTAAGGCCCTTACGCAGTACCCAAGCCTAGATTTCTGGCTAAATAGCTAAGTGGGCTAGGAATGGGCCTATTAGATCTAGCCAGGCCCGGCCTGACATCTTAACATAGAATGTGTTATATATGAGAAACTATCAACAATGGCAGACCGTTCCGAACCTCTCAAAGAGAGGATGGGCCTGGCCCAAGGTGCCCACCTGGTCTCCTAATGATGAGTCCAATCACTTGACACATATGGGCCTCCCAATTGATCATGGAAAAAGGTTGATTTTAATTCAAATGGATTGGACCGTTTGATCTAGCGTAATTTTCTTTAATTAAAACCTTTGAACTTATGGGCCAAAAATAAAGGGTCAAAATCATTGGAATGAAATGGGCGACTCCACCTAGATCTTTTGATCATTGCCCTAGGTGGGCCGCAGTGGGTGGTCCCTCGCATGGGAGTGTCTTGCACAAAAGCATTCCTGACTCTAATTTTATCATCTTACCTCTCATTATTTCTAATAATTAATAATGACATTAAAAGGAAACTTTCATTTAAAAAAGTGCTAATATTTATGACACAGGATCGGGTGAACTCAACTCATATCCAACACTGTGGAGGTGACACAGTATACCCCCACATTTACCTAATCATTACCATTTCCCACTAATTTGAAACACTTTTTCATACTTTAGTCGTAATAAAAACAAACTTAGGGTCAAGTCAAATAAATTGATTTGCAGACACTTGAGTCTGGATACTCTATCGCTTTGGTTGTACGGAGACCTTGAGTGGACCAGCCATGGGCTGTCATATGAGCCACAAAAATGGCTTTCGAAATTTGAATTGGATGGAGAACATATGCATGTGATTTATGTCTGCGTGGTGGACGGTGAGTGGCCCACTCAGAGTCACTGTGCAACCAAATGGCCAGTTTGACACTTTACTCTTAAAATCAAGTGGAGTGAAGTGAAATAAAAAGTATGAATAAAATATGTAGTGGATAATGATGATATTTTATTTTTAGTTGTTTGGAATGAAATATTGTTGACTTTTTGTATGAGAAATTAAGTTTTTTTTTTTTTTGACTTTTAGTGAGTAATTATAGTTGCTTTTTGACATTTTATTGAAAAAAAAAGAAAAAATTATGATAAAAAATACTTTTGATGTGATATTTCACTTGACTTCACTCCATTTGATTTTACAAGTGGGTGAACTAAACTAGCCCGTCTCCCTTACAGCTGGCTTTCGGACTACCAAGACTAAATAATTGTCCTTTAAAACGACTAGACAACCGATGTGACTACAAGAATTCTTTATTTTTAATACAATAAAATCTTACACAGCTCTTCTTTATTAATAGTTGCTGAATTTGGTTCGGTGGAACAATTTCTATTTTGACCATCGGCCAACACCGGAAGAACCCCAGCAATTTCTATTTTGACCATTGGCCTATACCGAACAATTTCTATTTGGTTTGTTTAGGTGAAAATGGGTTCCAGTTTATTTTGGCCAACATCCAACATTTTGGACCGAAATTGTAGATTTGAGCACAAATTGCCGAAATCTAGAATTTCAGGCGAATTTCTTTTATCATTAAAGAAACCCAAAGAGAGAGAGAGACAGGTGTGGGTTCCATGCAATATTGAGGGAGGGAGATATATAGCAAGCAATGAAGAAATCCTAACCTTAAACCGTTGATGCGAGTGTTACAAGGGGAATGATGAGTGTGTCTACTTTTTCGAGGAAAATGACCCCAGGCCCCACTCACCTCGGAGAAAAACAATAGGAAAGAGAGATGCATGTGCCTTTTTCTGTAAGGCGAAAGGAGGAGGAATCTTCTCAAGTAAAGCAGTAAAAGACTTTGAAGAAGAGAGCTACCTGCACCTGTTGTAAGTTGTAATTCTTACTCTTGTGTGCGTGTTAGAGCTACCTGCACCTGTTGTAAGTTGTAATTCTTACTCTTGTGTGCGTGTTAGAGAGAGAGAGAGAGAGAGAGAGAGAGAGGAGATGGGTATTTGGTATTTGCTGTATTCTGCCAAGGACAAGCTCAAGCAAAACGCTCCGGATCTGACCACAGTTACAAATGCCTGCCAAAGCTCATACCGTGCGAGTTTTACCGTCGCTAGCAACGTCTGCAAAGCCGTTACAGTTGATGGAGCAGAGAAGGTGAAGGATTACTTACCCGATTCTCAAACTCAGGAGAAGATCATAAGGATCGCCAAGGAGGTAGCCGTCCCTGAGTTGCTTAGATTCACACGCATCCGAGGTCCAGTCTTCTTCTTCTTCTTCTTCTATTTCTACCACTCATCGCACTCTTCTCACACACATTCAACCCACATTCAACCCTCTCTGAGTCTCTTTAGTCATAAAATAATAGCTTTAGTACAATTCGAATCTATTCACTACTTGCATCTAACTTGTGATTCATCATGTGCACAAAAATGCAATTTGACTTCCCTTGTTTTTTATTTTCTAATTATCATGTTTTCAAAGCCTGATCGATCGAAATCAGGGATAGCCCTATATCAACATGTATGCTTTTGGGGGCAGTCACCCTGGTTGGATCTGGGTCCATTTCCAACACACATGAAAATTTTGGGTCCACTTTTAAAATCCAAATGAAATTTCTGGATTTGCCCCAAAATCCCACTATCTGTTTGGCCCCGCACTCCTGCCCCCTCCAACACTTATTGGAATTGAATTGAGCCAAAAGCTATTAAGGGGCAGTGATTTTGAGTTGGATGAATTCTAGATGTGGACTATTTTTTTCTTAATATTTTGTTTAAGCTGATTACCCCCTATTCCCCCTGTGCGATGCAGTTTTTATTTTGTGAGTCCTCGAAATTCAGTTGCCCTGCACTTAAGTTTTCTTGTAAATCTAATTTCCTGCAAAAACATCAATAAATAAAATAAAGGGATCATTGAAGACAGAAATCAAATGATTCTGGCTAAAGAAACTGGATTAAGGATAGATGGGGAACATATTATGTTAAATGTTTGAGTCCATTGGGCTTTAGGTCCTTTCTACAACAACTGGAGGTCTGGTATAACCTTCATCAACAATATCTTAGACCACATCATCTATAGTCCTAAGGAAAGCAATCATCCTTACCTTCCAGTAAGCATAATTGGTTCCATCAAACAAAGGGGCCACATCATCTATAGTCCTAAGGAAAGCAATCATCCTTACCTTCCAGTAAGCATAATTGGTTCCATCAAACAAAGGGGGCTTAGTAGTCGATGTTCCTTCTCTATTGAATTCCATAAAAGAAAACTAATGAATTGATCACACAATAAATTTGTGCATCCCGCTCTGATACTAATTGATGGTCGCGTTTAAACCCTAATACGGGCTAAGGTCCCAAATCAGTTTCTCTTTTAGATTTCAATTAAGCCTAATTAATCAACCTAAACCAATATCAAGTAATCAACTACAACAGAGATGGAGGCACACGATTTTTTACGTTGAAAACCTTACTTGGGAAAAACCATGGGTCTTATTGTCTTGACCACAAACAACCAAGTACTATGCAATTGAAAGTTACACGAAGTACTCACAGATCCTTCTCTAGTTGCAACTCAACATAAGGACTGTGATGACCTTGCCGACGACTCGCCATACACCTTCATCATGCTTGAATGCCTTTTTAAGGTGAATCTACGGTAAGAGAGTAAATGGAAAGAATCTCCAAGGCTTGAGGCTTCAACATTGCAACTAAGGATGCTTTGGAGAAGACGATGGATCTCTCAATGGATTCTTGGGTTTAGAATGGGAGAGAGGTTCAAGAGACGGCCTTTGGTTTGAGAGAAAAGGCTTTAAGTAGGTTTTGGTTCATGGTTAGCAAGCCCATAGAGTTTGAAAATGATTGGGAAACAAATAGGAAGTGGTTTCCAAATAAAACTCTAAATTAAAGTGCGCTTCGAGCACGGGTCAAGTCCGCTCAAGCGGCTAGGAAAAACATCCAGTTATTTGGGCTTTGTGTCTCAGGCTTGAGCGCGTATCAAAGAAGCTTGAGTGCCTGGCTACTGTTTGGAGTTCACTTGAGCGGGCTATTTCAAGCGCTCGAGCGCCAAATTTATTTTCAACCTTTCTTGAATTTTTCTCGATCCTTCGATCCTGGCAGTCCATCTATGAAATACAACGTTAAAATATGAATACCTGTTTTGTCCATAACCCAATGAATTTTCCAACACTCAATTTCCTTACATGATCAGAGGGCCGGCTTTTGTTGGAATCAAATTGGTCCAAAATCTAAGAAGGGCGTAGTAATTTTGAGCTGGATGAGTTCTAGATGTGGGCTATATTTTTGTTTTTTCCTTTACTTCCGATCTTTTAGATTTAGATTTTTTTTTGGATAACCTAAGGTACCCCATGTGCGTTGCATTTGTTATTTTGTTAGTTACCAAAATTCATTAGTTTGCCCTGCACTTAAGTTTTCTTGTAAATATAAGTTCCAACAAAAAACATCAATAAATAAAATAAAGGGATCATTGAAGATGGAAATCAAATTGTTATGGCTAAAGAAAATGGATTAAGGGTAGTAAATGGGGAACATATTATGTTGAATGTGGAATGTGCCGAGTGAAGTAGATTATTAGGCAAAACCACTTAAAATGTTGATCAACAAAATATCTAAAAATTAATTGGATATTAGGATGAGATGGGGTGCCTTTAATGATATAGGTTTGGATGTCCTAAATTGAGTCAGTTAATTAACTAGATTGTTAAACAAACATTCACATTGACCATCTAGTCGATGACTACTAGGTAATAATTGTTATGAGGCTTATTTTTCTTTATTTATTTCCTTCGTCCTTTAATTTGTACAAAGGGTCATTTTACATCTTTATATATGATGTAAAATTTCGTGGCAAGGGAGATGTTTAAATTGTGCAAATTGTGGAGCTATCAAACTACAAGCCATACAAAGAAACTTGCAGCAGAGCAATGTCTCAGACAAGATTCTAATATTTTAGAAAATTGATTTTAGTTGATAAGCACAGAGGACATTTTCCTAATGAGAAAATCAAGGAAAGTTTAAACAGGATAAGAACATTTTTCATATGGTTTTTATTTAGTTCGAAGGCCTATTGATAATATGCTGATGGAGGTGATTTGCAAGTCATTTTACAGAAAATGCATCCATGATGTATAAATCTATGTTGTAGTGATGGAAAGAATATTTATTTACGTGAGTTTAAGCGGAACGGTTAGGGGTGCACATCGGGTCGGATTCCAGGTTATTAGACCGGATCTGATATGATTTGGTACTTTTTAAGACCTATAGATCCGGTCCGGTAACCCTGTTAAGTAATACCGGGTTACCGGGTTCGGGTAACCCAGTAAATCTGGAAGAAAAACTGATAAAGGAGGGATGAGTAAAAAACATGAAGACAGAACTCAAGCCCACTACACAACCAATCAATACCATTTCATTGCTCTTAGTCAGAGAATTTTGACTGTTACTAAAAACACAAAAGATGACTTCCTTTAGTTCTACAAAAACCCATCAAACAAGAACCATCAAAATCAAGCTCACATACAATTCCATTCCACGGGAAACAACCCACTGCAATTCAGGACGAAACCCAATAAAGAAAAACACTCACCAATTACCCGAGATTCCATCAACCGGCCCAATATTAATCCGATCGCCAGTGATACAACCAGCATCCAGGATCTCATCTACCACCGCCAAATCAATGGCTTCCAGTGCAAAGAGCGCATTGCTCTGCAACTGAATCGGCCCCCGGTACTTGTCCTCTCCTCGAATCGCGCTCACATCCCTCTCAAACACCAACACATCAAACCCCTTATTCTTGGCTGCCGCCTGCCAGAGCAAAAACCAACCCACCATTACCACCTCCTGCTATTAAAATCCGAAGCTTTCGCCACCCCAAATCTCCTCTGCCGCCAGCAGCCAAAGATGGAGACAGATGTAATATCAAAAAGAGAAAAAGAAGTCGAAGATAGACCCCTCATCCCTTCGCACCTCATCCACTCGATTCGATCTAATCAGCTCCTTGAAGATCAAATGTCCTCAGAAACCCTAGAAACAAGAGAGAGAGGGAGAGGGAGAGGGAGAGGGAGAGGGAATGGAATGAATACCTTGGATCGAGAAGAAGGAAGGAAGAGTGAAGACGGGAGAGGAGGAAGACGGTTTCGTCGAAAGGGGGAATCCATTTACAGTTTTTTATTTTAAAACTATAATTCTCCTTTCATTTGTTACCGGGTTATCGGGTGACCCAATAACATATAAAAAACAAACCCGGAACCGAACCTGTTAAGTAAGGTCCGGACGGGTTTGACCCCGTCCGATAAAATCTTTATCGGGTCAGTCCGATAAGGTCCGGGTCGGACCGGGTTTCAACACCCGATGTGCACCCCTAGGAACTGTAGAACTCTAGTTTCACATAAATGAAATAGTATTTGATGATGAAAATTTATGATAACTTTTTTTTTTTGTTGCGTGTACAAGGCCATTCCAGACAATCCAAAAGCCATCCCCCCATTGTACATAAGCCGGTTAGGGACACGGCTGTGAGTGTGAGAGTGTGTGAGTTTGAGTCCTCCATGTAGGGACAAAAAAGAAAGAAAAATAAAATTCAAGATCTAGAATCATGGGCACCAACTGAGAGTCCATATGAAGCCTAAATTGGGTAGCTTCCCAATGTTTGTGTTTTCCAATTTGTGCTAATGTAGAAATTTTGACTTTTCATTGCATGCAATTCCTATTTTCCATGAACACTGTACCTCCATGTAGAATTTCAATGCTTGGCCTCCTCTAGCTGAGAGATGAAATTGATATTAAAATTTAAGAAGTAAGGAGGAAATGAAAATGAATAAGCATTCTTGTATTTGGTAGGCATGCATATTGAAGATATAATCAATGAGTGTCAAATTGAGTTGAGTGCAAATTAATTTATAAGGAGGGGGAGGACCCATGTGTGCCCTAGTTTCTAACACATGCAAACAACAATTGTCTATTTCAGATCATGGACACCCTAGTACCCCACCTTTTATGCTATTCAGTAATGAGTTAATTCTTTCAGTACCCGACAAACTGTCACTCATCCTCTGATGAGCATGGGGATTAGGCATGAGATTAGAGGCCAATCGTGGTACCACATGATCGAAGTCCGCGGTGAGGTAGAAATATTTTCTCGGTTAACCGATACATATAGCGAAAGTTTCATTATAAATAGATGGTATAATAAAAGACATCTCAGATTAAGCACATCATATATTTAATAAAGTTGAAGTTTTACAAAAAAAAAAAAAGTGGTTTAATTACATGGCCACTACAAAAACCTGGGCCAACAAAAGAATGAAAAAAGCTTTATCCAAGAGTATGTGACGTTGGTTAACATGACTCAGACAATGTCGTCGGCAGACCACTGTCGCTCGTCATCAGGCTGATCCACCCGAAATTACGCCTCTGTCTCCTCCTAGAGGTAGATGGGCTCAGTACATATACAGTAAGAAAATCATCGTCAGATTACAAGTAGTCGTCAGGTAGATGGGCTCAGTATATATGCACCAAAAACATCATCATCAGACTACAAGTAGTCAGCAGGTAGATTGACATATAAATAAAAAATATGCAATAACAAAGCGATATTGTAAGTGCAAAAAATATAACTCACAAGATTAGGGGGTGCCTGATAGGACTTATCCAAAGGGACTGATGAAGATTAGCTGCTGAAATCCTGAAAGGGGAGAAACAAACAGTCAGAGGACCCTGGCTGTGGGTAGCGCAAGGCTCTCCAATGCCTAAGTTAGTATAGGAACTGAACAAAGGTCGAAGGAGAAGAGAGACAGAGTAACGGCACTAGAGGATATGTGTATGTATACCTTTGCATTGGAACGTCCTCATATTTATAGAGGATTTTAATTGATAACTTGGAGTGGGCCCGTTGATTTGATAGGAAAAGTCTCATCAGCCCACAGAGTAATAAATGAAGATTCATCATAGCCCACAACGTATTTATTGTCAGTTCGATCAGCCCACATCGCATTAAATGCATGTCATGTTGGGCCTGATCCTGTCCCGACTCATTGGCGGTTGAGGTCCCATCGGATCTATCCTCAGGCCCTGCCCCGGTATAGCTATAGCCACTGGATGTCGCCTTGTCAGCGATCTGGTGAAGATTGTAGACGGCTGGGATGGCCCATCTATCTCATTTGTGCATGCCTGTACTTAGCCACGTGTCTGATGATGCAGCAGAAGTAGGGAGGCGGTTACAGTATTTGTCTTGACTGGCAGCCTGATTCCCTCGGTTGGGATGCTTGGCCGAGGTCAGAATGAATAGCCAAGATCGGGGTTATCGTAGTAAGCCTGGTCTCGGCCAATGTTCTGATGCTATCGCCGAAGTGCGCTTGGACGGCAATGGGCACGATTAACTCTCAGCTTATCGCCGAAGTCGACGTAATATTGACACCTTAAAAATCACCCCACACAGATATAAAGACAATTTGATAATGTGAAATATAATCATAGGAGTCTAGGCATAAAACTCGAATAACAATAAAAGACGATATCTTATCAAAAGACTCTAACAATACTGGCAACCCATATTGGCTAATACACCACGGGATGTTCTCATTGTCCTCCCATTCTCGAACCAAGCGTGGTAGAGAATATGCAACGGGAGAATAGCCTGACCAATCAATTAATGATTCATGAGAGTATCACTCAACCAATCAATGGGGTTAACCCAAGGTAGCCACAACTAGAACCTCTACTTTTGCGGGTGCCCAACGGTGTACATGTGTCCAATATCAATCTAAAGTAATAGTCAATCTATCTATCAATACATCAATCATTAATGGTCCTCCCACAGAGGTGTTCCTCTATGTCATACATTTACAACTGATTGATGCTTCACTCAAGAAGGGGTAGCGTTTATCCTGCGTGAACAAGTAGGTCAAACGAAAGAGGAACTACCTTCGATAATCGTTCAATCAATCAATCACTTCCAATCCCAACAATAGTTATTCTTCCTAAGCCTTATGATCAAAGCTGCCTAGCCTCAACACGTCGATCAATAATGATGACAATCAATGGGAAACCTAAGTTCAATCAGTCTGAGTTCTTAACGTGGTCCCTTGACATAAAGACAATAATACCAAGCTATGGAACATGCCCTAGGCTCATGGTCATCAATACCGAGGTATACAATTCAATTCGATTGTTCAGTTGCCAAGGAAGAGAAGCAATCTAATCATAGGACAATCATTGTCTTTTTCGTACGACACATCGCTACTCAGTACGAGTAGGAAATGAGGTCATTGGTATCCCATCAATTCACCTTGGTGCATAGTCCATTATTGGATATCTCCTTGCCTCACTTCCTTTTCATCTGATAGAACATACATCGTACGTTAACCGAACAATCCCTATGGGTATGTTAGCTCGAACATCTTTCACTCTTAGTCTCCCAATTGGTCTTCATTAGAGGGTACCAAGGGTCCCAATACTAAGCCCAAAATGCCTAAGGAATAATCCATTTCAAAAAGGAATACCGTTTCCATAGTTGATCATGGGACATCCACGGTCGACTATGGCACACTGTGGTGGACTTCACGGTGAACCGTGGAGTCAACCGAGGTACCCAAAGTAGAACATTAAATTGAAAGGGCTTAGTCGATTTCCCCAGACAGAACCTTACCTTCTATTTTATCGAATTCCATGGTGGACTCACAGTCGACCGTGATGTTCATCGAGCCCTAAGAGTAGAATGTGACAAATAGAAGGGCTAAGTCGATCAAGTTTCCAAAACCTAAGTGGTGTTTCACGGTTGACCGCATGACATTCACAGTCGACCGTGAACATATAACTTTGCTACTGTCTGTTAGTCAGTTGGCCAACCTGTAGCATTGGGGTTACATGTCCGAAGCTTCATGGTCGACCGTGATACCTCTCATGGTTGACCGTGGGGCTTAAGAAATTGAAATCGGGATTCTGCTTCAGTAAAAAATAAGGGAGAATTTACCCCTTCTTCCATTCACCTAATAGGCAACAATATATAGGGCCTTACCCTCTCCAAAAAACAATAAACAACTCTCGAATCAGTCCAATTCAAGTGCAATCCATTCCAACCTAAACTAGAATGTGATTTCCATTTAAACATCAATCGAGCACAAGGTCTATTGGACATGAAGTCATAGCTAGAATCAAACATAAAACATGCATACCACACCATAAGTATGTTTATCCACTTTCCTTGGGATGAAAAGCACTCAAACCACAAAACCCTGGCTCGAGAACCCACTGATGAAGCTTTAACTCGGGAAAACCAAGATCAAAACCCAAAATCCTATGAAATCGAAGGAGGAGAAGTATAAGAGCTAGGAAATCACCTTTCTAAGATAATTAAACCACTAACCCTAGTTTCTACGAGAAGAAGAGCTTACCTAGGACAAGAGGGATGGGGATATCTTTGGAAAGTTGGGTGGATGGGAAGAGGAGAGCTTGAGGACAGTGGAGAAGACGATGAACAGGGTGTGGCCCTTGGAATCTCACTTTGAGCAAAGGAAAATGAGAAGGAACAAGAAAGGAAGGGGGGAGAAAAAAAGAAAAGGAAAAACTGAATTGGAGTGAAGGGTCAATCATATACACTAAGGGCACGTTTGGTAAGCATCCATGGTAGGAAGAGGATTCTATGCTCCTGATGATTCCTCTATTCCAGTGGAATCAAGTCATCCTCATATAGGATTTGTGCAAAGAGTTCTAGGTCTGGTATTGAAAGAGGATTCCCACATGAGTAGAATTTGTGAAAAAATAGTTGTAAGTCTTTTTGAAATAACTCATGATCTATGACGAATCAGGACCTCAGATTTTTACTTAAAGTCCCATCTAGTTTATTTGAACGGTTCGGATCGTGCAAAGGGGCCCCACAAAAAATAAAAATAAAATATTTTAGAATCTAGACGTTTTTGCAAATATCTCAATATCTAGGAATGATCAACGGCTGAAATTTGATCACCTAGTTGTTTTTGACCTTCAGAGATAGCTCACGGTTTAGATCATGATTATGGGCCCCCACAGGAACCAAAATATTAAAAAAAACACTATTTTTCATCCCATTTTTTGCCTTGTGTGAAATCAACGGTCAATATTTTTGGCCAATTTCTCATGATCCATATTGAATCAGGCTGCCAAATTTGGACCCTGAGCCGTTTTGGGCATTTTGAAGAGATTGGACGGTTTGGATTTCGCAAATGGGCCCCACAGAATTTCAGAAATTGCCATCCAACGATCTGGACGTTTTTGTAAATATCTCAAACTCCGTGAACAATCAACGGTTGAAACTTGATGTCATGGCCGTTTTAGGCCTTTTAAACAATACTTATGGTTCAGATCTTACTTGTGGGGCCTAGAAAAGGTCAGATTTTGAAAAAAACGGACAACCCTATATTACCGTGCGGATCACTGTAGCTTCGCCTTTCAGTGGGTTTGTGGATTTTGGGAATCAGATGGGGAAGCTTGGACCTGGGTTATACATGGGAGCAGGTATGCATGGAATCACAGGGGCTCTGAACATGGACTTTCTTCGCATTGCCAAACGTGGACTTTCCACAGAATCACAGAAAACATGCGAGGAATTCTCGCTGAGGATGCTTACCAAACGTCACCTAAAAGGGTTGGGATAGGTTTAGAGAAATTACAGTTTAGTCCCCGATGGACTTTGGTTGGGATTAGAGGGTCTTCGGCTTGTCGGATTGAAACAAGCCAGAAGAGAAAAGTTCGGAAACATTAGGTCATTTACTCAACGAACCCAAAACCTACAAACTCGAAAATTATGAAAACGACCTCCAAGCTTTTCTAAAATTTGCCAACTAACTCTTTAATGTACCTAAATGAACTCAGATCTCGACGAAACTTCGCACACGCGATCTTAACAGTAAACTAGACTTGTTTAGCTTCTAATCAAGCTTAATTGACAATAATTAGACTATTAAGAGTCGGGACATTACACAAACAATGGTGGCAAGTTGCAAAAGTCTTGATCGCATGGGGAACGGTACTCAGAAATAGAAGATCTGGTGGGGTCCACTTACTCTTCAAACTGAAAAGCGGGTCTTTTTCATAGCCATTTCTGTAAATTCTACTTCATTTAAGTTTATGAAATGTTTTTATTTTTATTTTTATCAGCATGTTCATTTTTCCTTTTCTTTTGGGATTTTGCAGGTCTAGTACAAAGCTATAGGATTTTGAAGGATCCCATTCCTTCCTCTATTCATGCCATCAAGAAATTTGAACATCAGGCAGAGGAGTTGAAACTAATACAAAAGGATAATGGGGAATTGCGGAAATTGCGTGAAGAAGTTGAGAAAATCAAACAAGATAACAAGATTTTAAAAGAACGTATTAAGAGACTAGAGTCTCTTTTTCTAATTTATCTTATTTTTATCTTTTTTATTTTTAGTTTTAAAAAACTTAACCATCTTGCAGCAATAATGGATCAAAATATTTCACTTGCAACCGGAAGAGATGCAAATGCCTAGGGAGGTCATAATGGATTTTTTGAAGAATGGATTCAAGGGAGTGATCTCTTGTGTCATCTGGTAGTTCCCATGGTTGCATGTGACATGTCTTTAGGAAGCCTTAGATGGCTGTTTCTGTCATCTTTTGAATGAAAATGTTAGGTATTGGATTTGGCTATTGTTGGGGACAGAAGTTTTTTCTATAAGTAAATGTTATTTTGTTATCCGTTCTCCCTTTTTCCTTTTTTCTTCTGTCTATGCAATCAAACTATGGCTTAAAGGTGTTTTTGAATTTGGCTGTGGGTGTGGTATTGAATCCTACCGAGGATCAAATTCATTGTTCCATAGATGACACCAAAATAAGGATCTTAATTGAATGGATGCAGCACGGATGCATTGTAGTATGATGTGGTGCCTCGTTTAAGCACATGGGTGTGGCCCAACTGTAAAAAAACCCAAACCGTTATCAGGTCTAACACTCATTTTATCTTTTTTGCAAATAGAAAAAGTTTTAATTCAATTTCAATGGGACGACCGTTAGATTCATGTGCCCCTCTTCTCTTTCTATCCAACAAACAGAGGAGAGCAGAGGAAGTTGAATCACAGGTCTAGGATTTTGTCAATCATGTTGTATCTATTTTATTAATTTTAATGATAATTTATAGTTGATCACTATAGTGAGTGTTTGGGATAATAAATGGTTTGAATTTCTTAAAGGTGGGCCTCACACCCATGTGCCTAACCTAGGCACGACACCACACTCGATGAATGAAAATGAATTTTACTAGGTTTGCCGTTAAATTGATTTTTTTTTTTTTTTGCCATGTTTGGCTATTTGTCTAGGATTTAATACTTTCACGTCCAGTGGCGGATCCATGATTTTTATTTAGGTGGGCATATAATTTTCCCAACATAGGTTAAAGGACATGATTTTCAACATTTATTTCTTTTTGTAAGGAATCCTACTACTAACACCTAATTCATAAAGAAGCTTCTAAACCAAACACCCAAATCCCAACTCCTCCACAAATTAGCACAACAATTAGCACCTGTTCTACAACAATAATAAAGAAACTCTAAAAAAATCCAAATAAGTAATAATTATTATCTTATGAAAATTAGTACCTGTTTATCCTTTCCTTAAGCTCCTAATTGTTTTTCTATCATATAAATCCAAATGAGAGCACTTTTATTTATAAATGAATATTGTCACCATAATCATAAACATCATATTATAGTCCAAGAAAAAATTTCAAAAGAAGAAGATGAAATAAGTAGTTTAGCCCAATCTTATAATTTTGTTGCTATCTAATTTTGTTTATAAGAAGAAAATAAACTCTTGTAATTCATTGTAATAGGATTACCGATTCCATGGAGGCCAGGCATTATACGGTCACACGGTCAAGAAATGCAAAGGGATGTGGTCAAATGGAAACATTACTGAATACATGTGGCCCTTTGTGGTGATGATGATGAACGATGACAATGGTTGGTCCATGTCTTGGTGTTCCACTTCCAACACCAATGGGCTTGCCTTAGGTATGAGGAACATGGCCCATTTTAGATGAGAATATCCAGAAAAAAGCACTAATCAATATCTGGCCAACTAATGGATGGTTATAAGAAAATGATAGCAATCCAAACACAATAAATTAATGAATTTGGCCAATAAAGATCACCAGCAGAAAGAGTGGTTCTGGGCGTGGGGCGGTACTTTTGAGATAAGTAGCTAGGGCATGGGCCAGGGCCCATTACATGTTTTTGAGAATTTCTAAATTTCACCTGGGGCGACCACCCATATGGTGACAACATGGGTCCATCCCTAGGCCAGGGCCCATTTCATGTTTTTGAAAATTTCTAAATTTCTCCAGGGGTGAACGCCCCATATGGTGGCTACATGGGTCCGCCCCTGTTCATGTCAGGACTCAGAGATCGATCCCTGTGCATGTGTGTGAGACTAATTAAGGTGCAAGCACCTCTCAACCAGAGTGTGTTTAGCACCGTTAAATAGGTCTTATTACAAGGTTCCTAGAGAGAAAAAATGAAAAAAGAAAAGACATTATAGGGCCACAAAGACGGAAAAGATAACATGCGCGCCTTCATTTGCTGATCATGTAAGTCTCCTAAGACAAAATATATACCCTTCAAATCATCATCCGGGTGTCTTTTCTCAATTTCATTGACTGAGACGCGAAGAGCTTCCATGTATGAGCTGTGGAATAACCAATGAACTCAACTGGCATCCAACCCAGTATAAAGAGAACAAATTTCATTAAAAGTGAAAGAGGGTACAAAGAGAAAAAAAAAACAAAAGAAATATGCAAAGAGAAAAAACGAAAGAAAAGTGCGAGAAGGTCCAAGAGAGATATACCTCCATTCAAGCCACGCTTACAAAACAATCCCCTCCCATGGTATAGTCATCTCAACCACCTGTTTGGCAAGAGCGTCCACCATAAATTTGACTGATCTGGACTCATACCGAAAGTCAACATTAATGGAAGAAGATAAAGCACAAATTTCATTGAAGATGAATTGAGATTTCCAAGGATTCACCTTTTGATTAGACACCAATGAAATCACATTAGAAGAGTCACTCTCCATAATAAGGCTTACATGAAAAAATCTTGATCAACACCGAAGAACTTCCAAGATATCTAGCACTTCCGCCTTACTAGAGTCGACAAACACACAACTACATGCTTAGAGAACATAAACAAGCTGCCCCTTTGTTATTACAAAGCACGACTCTAGTACCCGCATGCCCCAACTTACCCCTTGCAGCTCCATCAACATTGAATTTGAGCACGCCAAGAGTAGGGGGAGCTGGCCAAAGAGAAAATCTCCTAACCTTAAGTAAGGCCACACATCATACAAGCTTCCCAATTAACGCTAATGCCATTAAAGGGAAGGCAAAAGAATAAATCTCCTAACCTTAAGTAAGGCCACACACCCTATAAGCTTCCAATTAACAATAATGTCATTAAGAGAAAAACTGTGATGCCTTCGGCCCCAGATCCCATAATCCCGCACGGTTCATGAGACGCCACACCACACAGGGACTCGAGTCAGCCGACTCACAGCAATTCTCACAAGATTTCACTTGCGTGCATGGTCTTACAATGCCATCACAAATGGGTACATTTAATTTTGCGGAAGCCTATGTTATGAAATGAACCTGTATATATAACATGTATGAAGCATGGTATCTAAATCCCCTAACCATGCATAGCATATTTGAAACAATAATAAAGAGGTATAAACTAGTTCATAGATGGCAGTTTGAGTTCGAGTTCAAGTTCAAGTTAGGAGTAAAAAGAGAGAAAGAATAGTAGCATTAAGTTAAAATTAAGCTTACAATTTAATCCTTTGGTTAAATAAAGTCTAACATATATAACATAATGGTCATCCAGGTCAATAATCAAGGGCCAACGTGACGATGAGTACTCAGTGCACATGGATGTCTAGAAGATACCGTCTGGAGTCCACTAAGCTAGTTGTTGAGGAGTCTCATCGACATCCTCAATCTCCAGGGCAATGATGTCTGAGTCCTCACCTATAACGCCGAGTATAGCATCATTAGACACAACGATCAAGCAAGATAAACACATATAAAAGCATAGCATATGATAACAAATGAATATAAAGTGCAAGATATCATATGAGTTCAAAAAGAAGTCATCTAGGCATAAGTATGCATGAATAAGCGTGAAACGTATAGGATTGTGCAAGACAATGTCTAATAGTGCCCATACGCTAACAAATTGGCATATCCACGTAAGTTGCATTATCTATTTAACCATTTAACATTTAACCATTTAACATGAGTAAATAAAGAGCATGAAACATAATATAGCATAATGGTACCACTAGAAGGCATATGGCCAACAAAACTCCATCGTTGACCTGGAGCACCGGTAAGCTCCCATAACACAACCTAGACTGCAGCTAGTCCATAAAAATACTAAATCCACACTCAGTCGGGTCCGACTATATGAGATCCTGATTTTTAGACGCATGTTTAGCCCTAATTAATCATGGTTAGTGATTTATTTCACTACGTCAAAAGGGGCAGAAAACACGTGTTTAGTGCTATCGTTTAATTGAAGAAACGACCGTCCAAATCGCCGCTTGGGCCGTCGTTAATATTGGTGTAGCTTATGGGAAACAGGTGCCCACAGTTGTGCGGAATTGTGAGAATAAACAAGTGTTTTGAGGTGTTCATTTTTTAAGTGTCATTAGCTCTCGTTATTTATTATGAAAATTGTCATTTTTAATTAATTATTAATAAAAAAATTATTTTTCCATAAATTATCAAGTTTTAAAGACCGTCGTTTAATTTAGCATCTGGAGCATTCTTCAAATAATCAAGTGTCAGTAGTCGTCGTTTTGTTCTTTTTTTTTTTTAATGAAAATCACCTATTTATAGAATTCATATAATCATCCATAAAATAAATATAAATAACCATCCATCCATTAAATACAAACAATAGCATATAAGATACAAACAATCATCCATTAGCGTAATTAGAGTTAATACATTTAAAATTCAATCCAACAAATAACAAACCAAATGCTTCAATTGAAGTTGTAAGTGCAAAAAATGTAACTCACAAGATTAGGGGGTGCCTGATAGGGCTTATCCAATGGGACTGATGGAGATTTGCTGCTAAGATCCTGAAAGGGGAGAAACGAACAGTCAGAGGACCCTGGCTGTGAGCAGCGTAGGGCTCTCCGATGCCTAAGTTAGTGTAGAAACCGAACAAGGTCGAGGAAGAAGAGAGACATAGTAATGGCTCTAGAGGGATTGTGTATGCATATCTTTGTATTGGAATGTCCTCATATTTATAGAAGATTTTACCTGATATCTTGGAGTGGGCCCATTGATTTGACATGAAAGGTCTCATCAGCCCACAAGGTAATAAATGAGGATCCATCATTGCCCACAATGCATTTATTGTCAGTCCGATCAGCCACATTGCATTAAATGCAGGTCATGTTGGGCCTGATCCTGTCTCGACTTATTGGCGGTTGAGGTCCCATCGGATCCATCCCTGGGCCCTGCCCTGATATAGCTATAGCCGCTGGATGCCGCCTTGTCAGTGATCTGGTGAAGATTGTGGACGGCTGGGATGACACATATGTCTCATTTCTGCATGCCCATACCTAGCCACGTGTCTGATGACGCAGCAGAAGTAGGGAAGCGACCACAGTATTTGTCTTGACTGGCAGTCTGATGCCCTCGACCGAGATGCTTGGCCGAGGTTAGGGCGAATAGCCGAGGTCGGAATGCGTAGCCGAGGTCAGGGTTACCGAAGTAAGCCTGGTCTCGGCCAGTGTTCTGGTGCTCTCACCGAAATGCGCTTGGAAGGCTCGTAGGCGCGATTAACTGGCAGCTTATCGCCGAAGTTAACGTAATCTCGATACCTTGAAAATCACCTCACACAGAAGTCATTCCAAGACAATCTTTTAAACTAAAATAGAAAGTGCAACAAAGTGAAATAAAACTAATCTAAAGTCTTATACATGGGCCAATCAATCATATCGCCCAAATTGAGATCTCCAAAAGTTTTATCTTCGTTGACTAATGGGGCAGAATAATTAAGGATCTCTTCCACAACAACCCTATAGCATCCTGGATACTCAAGCGACAAACCAACTACTGTCCCATAAGCAATACAAACATTCTTCTTTACCAAAGACATCAACCGACGCATTGTCATTCCTGTCAGTTCACTTGCTCGGTTGGTACGTGTCTCTTGATGTGATGAATATTCATTACGAGCCTACAAAATTATTAGGAATAAATGGTGAGTACTTCATCAATCCTAATGTTTATTTAATTTTAGGAATCTTGAATACATGGAAAATAAATATTGTACGTGAGAATAATGGAGATGATGGGTGGATGGCTGCATCAGCGTCCCACCTTGGGATAGACTTTGTTTAAGCTCATCAATTTCCTCACCGAGGCCACCGGTCTCCTCCATCAACTGTACCATTTTAGTCTCAATCTTTTCATGTGATAATTTCTCATCTGTTAAAGCTTTTATATAAGGAGCACCATAACTTAAACTAGTCTTAGAAACACCCATGCCTAAGCCACTACTTCCTTGGTGATCCTTTTTGATGATGCCAAAAAAGAGGAATTCGGACACCACCGGTCAGATAATTAATGCTATGCAATAATTGAAGAGAGATGAAAGATTTATAGTGGTTCGGTCAAGCGTGACCAACGTCCACTTCAAAATGGTGATCTTTGATTAATGTCGAGGGTTACAGATATGAGAAAGTAGAGAAAAAACCATCCTCTCTCAAGTGATGAGAGGGCTCTATTTATAACTCTTCCCCACCAGGTGGGGATGCAATCGGTTCAACGTCTCTTTGGAGCGTCAGACGTGTCCTTGAGGATCGAGCCAGGTGGAAAGCAGGTGAGATCCTCTCCGTGAGACTTGGTAAATGCAGGTTAGGGGAGGACTTCGTCGCGATGACTTGGAGCCTGAGGTGACGAGGCTTCGTTTAACGAAACCCGGATCTCAACGGGGCTACTGGCCTGACCCACGATCCTAGACGGACCGGGTTACTTGGACCTGACTCATTATCGCGATCCGGATTGGGCTTGACTCATCATTTGCCCCCTCAATGCCCCGTGCCCAAATAATAATATATATTTTCATTTTTTTTTGAAAGGGGGCATTGATAAATTCCAATTTCGTCTCTCTTGACAAATTTTCTTCTTCCCGATTTTAACCTTGCTTGCTCCTGTAGATTTGTATTTCGGAGAGTCCTCCCGGCTTGGGTTACTCATCTTTGAAAACTCTGGCTATAAAATAAGCCTTAGAGTATGATTTCTTCAAAAGAAAGAAACTTGGTTCCGTAGAAAAACCATTGAGAGAAGAAGAAGATGGTGGCAAGCAGCAGGGTAGGCACTGGCGTTGGCGTTTCCGGCGATCCCTCAATAGGTGAGGAGGAGGTGATGGGCACCGCGGGCGTTGCTCTGGCTGCCTTGGGCGAGGGAGGCGCAGGCAGCGTTGTGGGCCCCCCTTGGGCGAGCAGCCACGGCGAGGGAGAGCTGGGGCAGCGTCGTGCCCCCCCCCCTTGGGCGAGCAGCCACGGCGAGGGAAGCTCGGTCACCGCGGGCGAGGGGGGAGAGGTCCCCACGGGCGGCGAGCCCCCTGGCTTGCGCTGGGCGGAGGGCGGTGTCGCGGGCCGCGGGCGAGGGCAAGCAATCGCGGGCGCGGGCGAGGGGGGAGTGGTCCCCACGGCGGCGAGCCCTGGACTGGCGCGCTGGGCCGAGGGCGGTGTCGCGGGCGCGGGCGGAGGGGGGAGTGGTCACCCACGGGCGGCGAGCCCCTGGCTGCGCTGGGCCGAGGGCAGCATCGCAGGGCGCGGGCGAGGGGGGAGTGGTCCCACGGGCGGCAGAGCACGCTCTGGGCGAGGGTGGAGTCGCGGGCGCGGGCGAGGGGCCCCCCTGGGCGAGCAGACGCGAGGGAGGAGATGGTGGCGAGGCCGGTGGGGCCCCCCCCCCCCCTGGGGGCGAGCCAAGACGCGAGGGTGCTGCCGTGGGGCCCCCCTGGGCGAGCAGCAAAGGGCAAAAGGCCCAAGTTTGGCGAGCAGCCAGGGCGAGGGAGGCGCGGTGATGCCCCCTTGGGCGAGCAGCCGAGGCGAGGGAGGCTCGGTGATGCCCCCTTGGGCGAGCAGCCCCCGCGATGAGCCCAGCCCGGGTTGCGAGGCCGGCCCAGCAGGCCTGACGGGCGAGCCCAGGCAGGGGGGTGGCTTGCTAGGTGGAGGACGGACGGGCGACCCCAACTTGGTGGGCGAGCCTGAGCTGGGCGTGCATGCTCACAGCGCCTCTCGCTCAGGTGTCGCATCCGGCCAAGGGTCACGAGACCTTGCATCGGTCTCCGCAGCGAGAGAAAAATTACGTCCTCGTCCCAAGAAATACCAAGGGAAGGTCATCGTTGAGGACGACGGGTCCAAAGTAAGTACAATTTTCAGCACCTTTAGGACAGGTGGTGACATCTCCCGAATCATTACTTCGTATCGTATTCCGCCCATGGTGATGTGTCGTCTTGCTGAAAAAGATGAGCCAGCTTGCGACAGCTCCACAGGTTGAGATCCTCATTTATGAGGAGATGCTCGAGGGCCGGGCTGAGATTCCCAATGTCTTCTTCCATCTGCCGGATTCTTCACTATTTTTCCCTAACCCCGGGGCGTCTCGTGCCTAACGGCTGGAGGGCCTTGCTGGGTTTTCTGGCGTTGTGAGGAAGGTGAATGGCGAGGATGCCTCTCCAGTTGAGTTTCACGCCGCTTACAACTTGATGGAGTCTCCTGCCCCAAATAGGGGATGGTATTATCTCACCTCCAGGGGATGTAAGCTTCTTACAGGGATGCGTTCCAACTGTCACCGCTGGAAATCTCGCTTCTTCTTCATAGGTGGCGAGTGGGCTTCACAAGCAGATCAGGCTTTGGTGCCCACACGATGGATTGGCGCCAAAAGACTGGGTGCGTCTCCCTGTTCACTTCTCCATACTTATATAAATGTATATATACATTGTTCCTCTATGCACACCGTTTCTCCGCAGATCCTCCCATACTCTCCAAGGACCAAGAGGTGAAGCTGCAAGCGGTGAGGGATCATCCAGAGAAAGACTTGGGAGCTCTTATTCCAAAGAAAGTAGTAAGGCCAGTGGACCTTCTCCGGGCTCTTCTTCAGGACCGTCATCAAAGAGAAAGAGTAAGTTAAATCTGCTCTGACCATAATCTTAACATTATCTGAGGTGTTGTTTCCATGTCTCACTTGCCAATACTTCTCTTAATAGGCACGGAGGTAAGCAGAGAGATGATTGGAGCCCGCTTTTCGACCCGCTTCTCGGATAGGGGAACCCCTCCTTCA